>QLOD02184257.1:0-10577 GCA_003260245.2 Sideroxylon spinosum
TGGTCCCAAACATGACCCATATCATCCCAGTTTTGCACAATTCCATTGTTGACTGGATAAGAAACATCTAATTGATGCCGCAAGTCTAAGCAGGACTCTCCAACAACAATATCCTACACAGTCAAGAGATAAACAAGAATATTTAAGAACTAACAAGTAAACTGTGAAGCTACATAATCAAAGACCAACGATGCAAATGTACTCAGTAGCTTGTGCGTTTAAATTTTAGCAGACATTAATCCCTCAACTCAACTCAACAAAGCCTTAGCCCAGCTACATTAATCCCCAAATGCTTAATATATCTACCTGACAGCAAAACATAATATCAGCATGTAAATTAACTTGATTCAATCCAATTGATGAACATGAAAAAAAAGCGTACCTCAAGGGAGCAGTAAAAATTGGAAATTGGTCGATTTCAATGATTTTCTGTTCCTAGAGTCCTATATGGTTAGGACTGTTCTAGTTTTTTTTTTTTTTAATTAATAGATCTATTAACGATTGTATTAATATCAAACAGAAGGCATTAAGCAAATGCCTGTACAAAGAGTGGAATAAAACCTTAATCTCTGATTCCATATGCTGAACAAAAAACAGACAATGATCCAAAACTAGCTTTACCCCCCCCCCCAAAAAAAAAAAAATAAATAAATAAAAATAAAATAATAAAAAAAACTAACTAGCTACACAATTGAGCAAAAAGTAAGCTTTTGATTCTGTGCAATGGAAGCTCCAAGCCCTGGAAGGTTTTCCAATTCCTTTCCTTCCAAACCAGCCAATTAAAACAAAAAGGAACTATTCTGCAAGGCCTTCCTTTTTGGGGCCTCCATCCTGTAACCCCAACAAGAGCTAGCCATATCCTTCACCTTTAGTAGGAACACCCACCTAGCTGCAAAACTAGTGAGGACCATATCCCGTAACTCCTTCATCCAGCTACAATGAATAAACATGTATTAGCAATGGTGGATTGTGTAACTCGGAGTGGGTCGGCATGGGAGTGGGATGTGGTTCTCTATAGGAACCTAAATGACTAGGAAACAACACAATATGCTACTCTTTTGGAGTTTCTTGAATTGAGAAAACCGGTGGATGGAGTTGATGGTATCACTTGGATGGACTCCAAAAATGGATAATAAGAAGTCAAATCCTTCTATAAATTTCTAGGTGAGAATACTGAGTCTGGTCCTCTTGGAAGAAGATTTGGACCTGGAGAGTGACTCCGAAAGTAGTATTTCTTGTGTAGCATTTAAAGGGAGAACCATAAATATGGATAATCTTCAAAGGAGTTGCATTACTTTCGTGAATAGATGTTGCTTATGCAATGATCAAGAGGAGACAATAGACCATTAGTTTATTCACTAAAGCTGGACAAATGAATTGTGGGAGCTTTTGATTTCAATTTTTAGGAGTACAGTGGGCAGTGCAAAGCTGCAGAGGTAGCAAAGAAAGGTTTGGAAGATGACTATCTTTTGCTTGTTATGGCTTGTTTGGAGAGAGAGGAATTATATAGTTTTTCAGGACACGAAAATGGCTTCATAAAGAATTAAAAGTATTTTTTGTTGTCAACTGTATAGATAAGTGAAATGGGGCATAAATCCCGCTATAGAATCCTTTGGGCTAGTTTTGATTTAGGGGGTGAGTCTTTGTACAGAGCATCCTCTTGATGCTTTTGTAATTGACTTATTCTTATTTCAATAAATTTCTTTTATTTATAATAATAATATGTGAGCTGCAGGGTTTTCCATGGGTCACAACCTGGGTTAAGTGGTGTCATTGCCTATTGTAATTGACTTATTCTTACTTTAATAAATTTCTTTTATTTATCAAAAAATAATAATGATAATAATATATACGTGAGCTGCAGGGTTGCCCATGGGTCACAACCTGGGTTAAGTTGTGTTATTGCTTCATTCGTATGTCTGTTTCAGTTGAATTAGATGAGTTACAGAAGTCAAAGTCTTAGTTGCCCCCAAGGACCCCAATCAATTATCCTTCAATTTTACACAAGCCCTTGTACTACTACTTTAAGTCAAACTTAGGCTTATCGCTAGTAGGAGAAATCGGCTGCATCTGCACCCAACATTCATCACTTTACAATTTAAAATGTTTATAATGCCACTAGTACATATATATTTGCCTATATACCTGTTATAATATTGGGTAAGGATATGGGAAGTTGCTTTTAAGTCTCCTAGATAAGCTATTGCTAATATATTTTTTGCAATGCCAACAAAAATAGTTAAAACCAGTCGGCACATAATTATTAACCTATATTCCTTAATTTGTGCTATGGAAGAGCCATCTTCTAATCTAGAAACAAAAATGAAAAAGTTCTGATGTGTAAAACATAAATGCACCTTCAGCTCTTGCTCCATGAGGGATTCCTCGTATCTAAGCATTGGCCTTCCAACCACGCAAGGGAACACGGAGGTGGGAAAGTTTTCCCCCGCAAAACCACACTTGACATACTGCATTGAACAAGCCCAACCCCAGTAAGTAATATACATATATATATATATATATATACTTGTAACCATTTGATGTTCAAAATACGACGAACTCAGAATGCTCATTCTGTTTAAGAGGATCTCCATTTTGGTGAATGTACAAGTACAATAACTTCCTTCTATTTTTTTTTTTTTTTTTTTTCTAATCAATAATAGAGAGGTACTACAACATGGAAAGAAAGAAAACAATTACTGGTAGCAGTGAAGGGTCGATCTCACTGAAAAAGTCAAGAAAAAAAATGAAATCTTGAATTTAATGGCAATAGATCATCGAGTTCTCAAAATTAAAAAAACCCGTAAATTTTTGTGAAGCCGATTCCCAAAATAGTGAATTTGCGGAGACAGATTTAAACGAAATTTCAATCTTGATTACGAGGCTTTCCCATGGAAAGAAGAATCAAGAGGCTTCTGATAATAAAACGGATCGAAGGGAACGGATATCGAAGGAAGGAAGAAGGTAGAGATTACCCCAGTGCCATTGTCGCAAACGACGACGTTTCTGCTGTCCATGTTCCTTATTCCTTCTTCCTAATACTCTTGTTGTTCGACCTCCTTCTCTCTGCCTTTATAGATTCGGACGATGCGTGAAGGAACAGAAAGCGAACCAACTCTTTCAGCTGTCGTCAACAGTGGACCCCATAACAGTGAGTCAGTGAGTAACCTCGGAGATTTTCTTTTTTTATTTTTTTATTTTTTTAAGGGGTTTTGGATGAATAACCAAACTCGAGGTAAAAATGTGTTACCTAAGATCACCTTAGCTAGTAAAACTTACTTTGAATGACCACCAACTCAAATTTTTTCGAAATTATTAGAGGATTTATTAAGTCTTTGACTTTAGAATCACAAGAATTAATCAATATATGTGTAAATTGATTTGAATATTCTCTATTATAAAAAAAAATAAAAATACTTGTCTTTATGTTTTATTTTTACTTTTTTTCCTTTTTATATTTTTAAGAAAAACTGAGTCAAGTTTAAAAATGTAATTTGTTTCATAGTAATTAATTTTTATTTTAATAAAATATTTAATTTTATTTATTTTTTAAAAATAATGAAATTTAATAAAATATATTATAATTTAATTTAATTATTTATTTAAACTAATTTTAATTTTGTTACTTATTAAGCATAATTCTATCAATATAATATTTTATTTATTATATTTTAAATTAAAACGATATCGTTTGATTTAATCGAACTATTCGTGAATCTACTCCAGCTTAAATTCTTCTTTATCGAGCTCAACTCGAGCCTATATAAAAACTTGGCTCAGCTCAACTCGTTTCCACCCCTATCTTGATCACAAGGTGCATTCCTAGCACATTAAATTTACACAACTCCTAATGGTTAAACAAACCTCCCTATCATATTATCAAATATTCATTATTGCAGGATCTCATTCGGAGATAGAACCATTCTTGACACAAATCCAGAATAATCTATAAGATAAAAATCCTAACATTTTGCTCAATGGGGAAAAATGGACAATTTTATCTCTATTGATGTGCAGATAGAAAAGGGAGAAGTCACTCTGGCAAAAGATTTTACCGAGAAAAAAACAACAGAATGATCTGTCAATAACAATTTTGTAATTAAAATGCATCTCAATGAATGTTTTCAATTAAAATGATAAATACATACGTCTCTGCATCATTATGACAACTGATTCTGGAAGAATTTTTCTAGAACAATTGATTCTGATAGATTTTCCTGGGAGAATAGCATTGCTTGGTAAAAATCAGTCTTCTCAAAGGAAGATAAGAATCATTATTCTTCTTAAAAATCATATTTTTCTGACAGAATAGGATTGCTTGTGCCTGGCCCATTCTTATTTATGCTTGAACCTGAAAGCTCAGAATGCGTATCGGTAGATAGCATCAGCTACTCCATCTTCGTCGTTGCTGGAACCGATCACGTTGGCTACCGCTTTTGCCTTGTCCGTTCCATTACTTAGAGCAATGCCCAAAGAAGCCAAGTCTAGCATCTCCACATCATTTTCACCATCACCGATAGCCATTATCTATATACAAAAAATGTCAAAACATTAATAAAATTATTATCTACACATGAAAATAAACCACTTACATTCTACAATTAAAGCTCAATAATCAATTTCAATTGTTAAAAAGACTAAAAATTCAGGTGGAGTTTTAGCGCCAGTGTGTCACAACTCTTAGTGAGGAAACAATACTGACCAGAATGGTCAACTGAACGTGCTTTCTAATTGTAATACATGATCAAATGTTAAATCGAAGGAAAATGCTTCTCTACCAGAATATTTTTTTAAAAATTTGAGCCAAAGTGGTGTGTTCATGGCAATTTTGTTACAAGAATGTATCTTAGTAGGTCTGTTCATTTAAAATGATTAGCCCACAAGAAAGTCGTATTATTCCGGCACTTTTCTGGTAAAGAATCTTGATCATGTAGAATGTGTGATCAAATTCAAAATGTGTCACTCAAAGGATGGTCCATCTATCAATCTAAGCCCTTATTTGAGAGAAGATGAATAGGAGTGAAAGGAAGTAAATCAGAAGAGGGGGAAAAGATTTACGTTGTTTGGGAAAATGTAAATGGGAGGAAACAAAAGCAAATGGAGGTAATTCATTGACTTCCACTCACCTCCATAAACCAACTTTCTTTCACCCCCATTCTGTGGGGGAATGGGCGTAAAAAAGAAAAAAATAAAACAATTTGAAGTGTGTTTTCTCTATTTTGCCCTAATTATTTTTCATTATTTCTCAAAAGTCTCTCACAAATAAATATATTCTAACCAAAAAAAAAAAAGAAAGAAAATTAACCTCCATTCCCTTCCCCCTCATTTGCTCCAGTGTCCTCCCCTCCACTCCCATCCCTTCCCCTCCCATTCTCCCAAACAAAGACAATTGAGTTTCTAAGGTGAAATATGCATATTATAAATTAAATATATTGAAAGTGCAAATGATTCTTCTAGGAGATCCTCGAAATAACTCATTTCCTTGAGTTGATTCTCTTTTACAGTTCATAGAAAGATCGGAATTCCAAAAGATTAAGAAAACACAAAAATATTGCACGCTAACCACAACCCCAGAAAATTATAAAAACAACGGGACGAGATATTATGTTTCTATATAAATGGTATTCTTACATAGGATACAGAGCCTATGATGAATTTTCAGATTGATACACCCTAATCACCTTGATAGAGGTTGGTGGTGTTGAAGGCATATTCGGATAATGACTTTGAGTCATGTATTTTGAACCACATGATCTGCCATCTCAGTGCAATATAAGTGTACTGTTAACTGTAATTCTGAAAATTACCACTATTCTCCAATCTTCTTCATCATCAGCCTTATCTGCCAAGCGGAAAGTGTACAAGACCCAATGCTCTTTCTAAAACTATCTTCTTACACTTGCAAAAATCCTTGATTACCTCCCAAATATTCAAAATATTGTTTATTTCATATTAGAAGCATTATCAACTACATAGCTTGAACATAAAAACAATCATGAAACAACACAAGATTCAAAACTTCTACTGAGGATTTTTTTCCTCCAGAACAAAAATAATCATTGGTTGTCGTAGGGCAAACCTTTATTTTGGATACCACTACGGTATTCCTTTTGAAGAAGGTACAGGTTACTGCAGAACTACATAGCATCTAATAATCCAGACTAGCTTCTACACTATGAAGCACGTTAGATTTAGTCATTATTTAAAATAGCCATGTTAATCGTCCAATTCATTCATTTTCTATATAGTGCGCACAGCACATGAAACCTATCCATAGTCACATATAGCTGATGTTGTCAAGTATAAATTTAAAAACCTATACATGAAACTTATAAAATCAATGAAATGAAAAGTAAATAAGGAAAAAAAAAAAAAAAAAACAATAGCAAGTGTTAGGATACATTAGATAATGTAGCAGAAAACATGGAAACTGTGGAAAATATTTTATGGAAGACAACTGATTTTCAAGGACAGGTTTTCCTTCAACCAACAAGTAAAACGTGATGATACATAGATATATTCCCCTCTCTTTCTTATTTCCTTTTCATTGAAACACCAGATTAACAAAAAATTTAGAAAATTTTCCTTTTTTATGATATAATTAGTAAAGCAATGAGACAAGAAAACAAAAATGTTGGCGCACACCTCATTTGCAGTAACACCCAAATGATCAAGCAGCATCCTTACTCCACTCCCTTTAGATGTTCCAGGGGGTACAATTTCAAGCATATCTGGCACAGCTTGCACAACAGTAGCACGATCCCTTGTTGCTTCCGACCAGTAGGGTCGCAAACTAGAAGCCACTCCCTCAACAGTGTCTAAGAAGATCAGCTTCTACGTAATTGGATGACCATGTGTTGCAGCAAGAGAAGCCAAAGTTAACACTAATTATAGATAAATATCCTGGTTCTTGGTTAATTAGATGATCAAGCGTAATGGAATTACTAAAATAATGTTTTCCCCCTAGACAACAGCACGCACACACGAAGATATACTGTGTACGTACAGAACCACCAATTATTGCTCCACTTTTAACAGAAGTAAAAGAGAACAAATATAAATAATTAAATTTAACAGGAGCTGCTTGCATACACAGAACCACATATGGCACTCAAAAGGATTTAGTCAAAAGCAACACAATACCATTATGGAGATTGAGTGAAAGCCATTGGTCAGTACTAATCAAAGGGGGAGTTTTGATTAGTCAGTCAATGGCAGCAATATAACCCAACAGTCTAATTCAATTGCTATGATTCAAAATGAATGCATGTATGCATGTGCTTGTGGGCACTGGTTACATTGTAACCAAGAAACGAGCTATTTACGGTAGTAAATATTTGTGTTGTCCTAGGATTATGCTCACTCTGAGCCCAAACCCAAAAGAAATTGCTTAGTTTAACAGCATACCTGTACGTCAACACCAGCCAAGAGGTGCTCAATGGAAGGCATGATTTCCACCTGTCAAAAAAGTTCATGTGATTCGTATAAAAGAGACCCAATAACGCTTTCACTGAATTATGATGAACGAGTGGGGAAAAACTGAAAATCAGGCACCTTTGGCTCATAATATACGGTATGAAGAGAATCCACAAGAGGGTGATCAAATAATGTTAAGCATCGATCTTCACTGAACGCAATAAGTGGAATTTTACTCTCCAGAGAGTAGAGAAATGCCTGCAATACAGACAGAGAACATTTTCTACTTCGCTAAAAAATATTGAAGGGAAAAAAATGTGCGTAGACTATCCCTCATGCATCATCAAGGTATGCAAGTTTTCAGACCCTTCTCATTTGTATTGATTTTTTTATCTTATTCAATTTAGAGCTTCTGACACCTTAATTGGCTAAAAAACATAGAAAATCAGCATAACTAAAGTGGCATGGGAACAATGAACAAGTAATCAAGAAGCACAGAAATTACCTCTCTGCATAATCCAGGATCTAAATTCCTTCTGAAGATTTCCCGACCTTCTCTACCATAAACAAGCAATCCCTGAAATCACTTAAGAGAATTAATGAAAAAAGACAACAAACAGAAAAAACAGTTCACAACTTGAAATTAAGCCAAACTAAAAAGAAAATATATTTGAAGAATGGAAAAAACAAACTATATGCAAATTTGTAATATTAATTGTCATTTCAATACACAAGGATAGAGCTCAATAAAGTTATGAAACTTATGTACTGGAGCTAGGAGGGTTTACCCTGTTCGCGTTGAAATAGCAGTGTAGCTATTAGATATGAAGCATGTGCATTTATAACATTTCATATTTATCAATACTTTTCAATTATGTAATTTTTAGTGAGAGCTTTCATCAATACTGCTAGACAACAAATTTTAATGCTATTATCAAGATTATGGATTGAATTGAAAAGTTTCTCACTGCAAAGAACTATTGTGCCATAGGATGCAAGGACGCTACTAAATAAGTATCAGGAGCTGAAGATATTCTTAATAACTTTTTCCGTGCTGAAGAAAATTAACATCAGTCCAAGAACTAATGGCATGCAAACCATTGGACCAAGCATCTAACTCGCCTAAGCCAAATGCATTCAACCTCGGGAAATTATGGTGCACAAATCATTTAAAAGCTTGCTCAGTCTAGAGGAAGACATTATAATAGTTTCGGCTCCGTCAGCTTTTTGTATGAACTCCAACAATTTGCAATTGTCATGTCTTCTGAGGGAAACTTGGCCTTATAATAGAGGTCACTGGAAGGTACTCCTCGAGCCATTTTAAATAACTTAACAGTCATGATTATTGAAAGGATTTTCCATCATTTGGGCATGTTTTAGCTCGGGATTTTAAGTCACTGTTCAGATTACTTTTCTTCAAGGGCAAGGTTGACTGTTTTTGAGGCTTTAAGTCTCAATACAGTTATGCGTACATCCTTGGGAAGTGCATATTCAATTGCAGAGCAACAAATCCCCATTTTGTTTTTGAGAAGTTGCAATCCAATAGCATTCTTTAGAATCTATGACTCTAGGGTACCTCTCTTTCCCATTCTTATCTTCATTCCCCCCATCCCTCTTGATTTCGTTGTCATTGTATAACATTTTTCTGTTCTCGGCTGAACAAGATAGATGCTTTGAAGCTAGTATGTCAAGTGGACCATGTCATCACCACGTGCTCATTATCACAAGGCCTACGAAATCAAATGAGTGAAAGTGGCTTGCCATATTGCTTGTTTAATTCATAGGAACCCATATTTGAAATGCCCAACGTTGTGTAAGTGGATCATTAGCATGAAGTTGAAAAATTAAACAGACCACGTTTCACAATGAAGAACCTTGAAGCCATCAAGCGTGTAGCTTGTGCTCTGGTCTTTCAAAGGTAGTTAAAATCCCTACTTCTTATTCAGCTTGAAGATCCATTTGATAGAAATAACTTCAATTCTCAACTATAGTTCATAATAATTTGCATTTGCCTACTGGCCCAACCATTTACACAAAGCTAAAAGGCTCATTCAGTGGACATGACAGGATTCTGAGATTTGGGAGATTTGGGTGACTTCGTGGCTAGGAATAAAGCTCAGCCTATGCACTATTTTTTCTTCCAATATAACTCATTTAGTATTAACCCAGTCACGCCAATTTAAATATGAAAGGGAGGCTTGAAGCTTGACCTTTGTTAAGAGTATACAAAGTAATATAAGGAAGGAGGTTACCCCTCTCTCCCTATTAGCTTAAGCTTTTAGGTTAGTCAGACCAGGACTCTAGAAGTTTAAACTCTTTATGCTTAAGCTCAATCCCATTCGATATCAAACTTATCCCTTTGAATAGGTTGCGGAAACTACTATAAATATGGGATCTTCCCTCGTTGAGGATCACCCAATTGCATGTGTCAAAATATTGACTCCCTCCATTGCCACTGGTCAAATTGTTGTTTCCTTCACACAGCCATCCTCTGGTCTCTTGGTGTTTTGATGTTATTGTTAGCTTCCTATGTAGGACATAAAATTTTCTTTTGGTGCGCTATTTGATTGACATGGACACAGTAATATTTTTGAAACATTTTGAAAGCAGCACAAAAACATGATAATATATTTTAAAAAAAAAAATTGAAATTACAAATTGAAAATTATACAAAAGCATGAAAAACCTATTAATAAATCATATTATGCTATATTTAACTATATTTTACTCCATTTTGATAAAAACAACAGAATTATTATTCCACTAATGTTTTGTGTTGGTCTCCTAGAAAACGCAAATGTTTTGGATGTTTTGATGAAAAAGACACAAACCTTTGCTCCTTGTTAATACATAAAAGCCCTATAAATCCTAAGCTTATTCTTTTACAAACATGCTAATCCCAAGATTGTATTATACCCAACTCCAATAAGTTATTTAAGTGCTGCACAGTCTGCACCATAGGGCTTTTGTCCACAGTTTTAGAGACCACAAAGAAACATGTAACATTTATCCAACATGAAGCTTGCATAATATGAACATAAACAAGGAGAAGCATAAAACCTGTAAGAAGACTCCAGCGGAAAACTCTGAAACAATTCCATCTTTTCCAGCTAAATCTACCATCTTTAAAGCACTTATGACAGCTGGACGACTCTGTTCCC
>QLOD02184283.1:0-10575 GCA_003260245.2 Sideroxylon spinosum
GTTGGACGGGCATATGGATTTTTTTCCAAGAATTCTCCTCATTAGAGAGTAATGGAAACTTTTTACCATTTTTCTCATTACCCTCATAATTTTTACTTTCTCAATTAACATTTACCCTTTCAAAACATTTAATATTCCAAAGATAATATAATTATTACCGGATAATATTTACATTCTCATTTCAAATATAAGTACCATAAACTTGTTATCCTAATAATTGTTATCTGGACAATAATTATCCCCGTAATCTTTTACTTTTAAATTTTTCACTCCTTACCAAACATATCCTTAAGATCATGAAGAGACGGGGCTTAGCATGGTTTGAGATCCATTAGCTAGTTCTCTCCTCCTTTCTTTTTTTTTGTCGTTTTAATTTTTTGTTTTTCATCTTATGTATATGATTTTTAATCAAAATTTAATTTTTTATTTCTTATACGACCAATACATGATTTTCTTAACTAATTCTTTTAGTTATTTTATAAATATAAATAACACACCTAAAAATTACCAAAACAAGTGAAAAAAAATAAAATCATATAAGACCATAAAAGCCTGACTAATAATTACCAAATCTAGATCTCAGTATTAAAAAGACAGTAATATTATTTGGATTTAAAAACCGCCGGATTGGAATATTTAATTATATATTAATGTCTTTTACAAATTGATATTGATATTTTATAATTAATATAGTAATAAGGATTATTAAAGTGGCTGGTGAGCAAAACCTTGATATCACATTTGCTAATGTAACGAAACAGCAGATGGCCCCAGCTAGTAACAGGTTTAAATGAATGAAACAATAATATCACAATCTGAGTTTGTCCATGAAATGAGCCTTCCATCGGCACCTTCTTATTTTCAGATAGTAACAAATACACCACCAAGGCAACAAACACACCAATCTTCTTCAAGAATGTTATGGGCTTTTTTGAAAAATACTTTTTGATTTCTATAATAAATGATATTTTGTTGTTTTCTAAACAAAAAAAATTAAAAAATCTAAGTCTGTTTGTTAAATAATACTTTCTAAATTAATATATTTTTCACATATTATATATATATTTTTTAAAATAAATAAAAAGCGATCAAACCAAGCATCTCAAAGCTTTCAAACCCAACCCCAAATATTAAACCAGGCCACAACAAGAGATTTTATGCTACAGAAAGTTAAATAAATATAGAATTAATACTCGTGAAAAATCTATTTCCACAATTTTAATCATTTTAACTAAAATGATGTGACAAATTTGTGCCCCAATCAATTTAAGATAAAATAAATTACGTTGAGATAAAAATGTAAATTTCTTTTAGGTATGGAAAATTGTACTAACAGTTTGCTTTTATATTTGCGTAACAAATTTGCTGTCTCTATCAAAAGTCTGTTAATTAGTTAACAGAAGATTGAAACAAATGAACAATAATAATAATAAATTATATTAACATTTCTGAGACCGTTTAAAAAGACATCAGTCCCTTCTCAAATATTACACAAGCACTCATTTTTTTAGTATTATACGATAAATTACTTAATAGTGAAAGTTATTAAAACCCTATATATTAATAATTGTCAAAATAAGCTATATTCTCTTGTATATATTGAAATATTCTGTATTATATTTATTTAGCAAGTAGTATTAAATATATATTATGGGTAGATCATCACTATATATATTCATGTTGCTATATAAAGGCCTTAACCTTTGTAGATACAACAAAATATACGAAGTTTAATTTTTTTCTCTAACTTTATTCTAGTTTTTTTATTTCAACATGGTATCAGAAATACTTTCTATATATTAATTTTTCTTACGACATGTGTATCGTTCCATCTTTGCACACCGCATATTCTATTCGGTTATTTTTCGATCTCCAATCCGAAAACTAACCATACCAATGGTAGCACATTCTTCCCAGGAAGCACCAGAATTTTTCATCGTCTTCGGACTCCGCATGCACGTTTGCACGCTACATGAAAGTCTACACATACACCGTCTTCGTCTTCGTACGCCTATACATGCAAGCTAGCCTTGGTTCATCGGTTCCACAACAAGCATCTATTAAAAATTTTAGACATAATCTTGGATTATCATGTTAATCACAATTAATAAGCTGAATATAAAAAAACATGAGTGAACCTGAATCCATGCTGTAAGCTTTCTTAATTCTTCTAGAGAGTAGGATCACCATAACAACTTCATCTCAAGAGTGTCTCATGATGGCTTGAGGCACAGAATTATGTTATTGGTATTAACCTTCGCGTCTCTTACTTGTTCACCTTAAGTGTAGGGATCAGTTGTAACAAGTTAATCGGTTAAGTCCGAGTCATCTCACAGGAGCATAAGGCTATGGTGATGGATTTAGAAAACAAAATTTCCTCCACAAAGAATAGTAAAACAAAAGAAAATATTTTTCAATGGTTTTTTTATGAAAGTTTTTTTAATTAAAATTAATATCTAAAACAAAACACACTTTATTCAGCAAACAAACATCACCAAAGCCTTATGCTTCCCTTGAGATGATCCAGACTTAATCAGATTAACTTGCTACAATTAATCCCTACACTTAGGGTGAACAAGCATATTTTTGCCACCATTATTGGGAAGCCTAACTAGTAGAGGTGATATTTTTAGAGTCGGATTGGGAATGGAATTCACACCACTACCATCTTCAACAACGAAGGCTTATACACTTGCTCCGTAACTTCGTTCTACATTTTTTTTTTCTTTTTATTTTGTTCATAGACATGGATATGGGTGATTTTAAGCATATACTCTTTGACACCTATAATTCTATAAGTTATCTAGGAGACCTTTATGGTTATGACTTCACCCTAAAGACTTATTACTTACTCCCTTAATTTTATGGGCACAAGAGTGAGGACCTACATCTTCATCTAGACAAGTTGGAGGAGGTGTGTGGTATTTGTACCAATTTTGGTATGGATGAATACTTGATTTTTTTTGTTTTTCCCTTTATCTTTACAAAGTGTAGCCCTTGGTGAGTCGGCACATACTTGGAAAGAGTTATTTTGTCCTCTTGTTGAAAAATTTCCCCTTGATTTTCTAAATTTCACAATATTTCAACTTCAATTAGAAAATTTTTCTCAAATGGGATAGGAAGCATTTTACAAATATTGGGAAAGATTTCATGAACTCTTAAAAACCTTCCCTAATCATTGGATATGATTCGTGGAACATCCTCAATTTTTTCTATGAAGGTTTATTTATTAGGATGCACCATATATTAGATGACTTAGCTAGTGGTGAGTTTATTAATCTCACTCTGGATGAGGCATGGCACATTCTCGAAGCTCATTATGAACATTCAAAGTCAAAGGGAAAAGCTAGCTTGAGTGTTGAGTCCAGCACTTATGAAAGCCACACCAACTTTGTCTCGTATGACTTTCATTCATATGATTATGATTTTACACCTATTGGAAGTCTAGTATGCGAGGAGCCTATTAACACCGATTTTGCATGTTCTTACACTTCACGACCGTTTGAGGACTCGTCTGATGAGTCCTTTGCCTTTAGGTCACTTGCACATAAGCATGACCGACACCTAAAGACCTTAGGGCTCGAGTGGGAAGAGAATGAGCCTATTGTTTCACTCCACACAGACTCTCCCATTCATGAGAATTCACTTTCAACATTAGAAAGTCCTGAAGACATGCCGTCTATCCTTACCATCGAGCTTGATGCTCATCCCACCTTGACCACCTTGGGCACAATTGAAAGTCCTTTGAATTCCCTTGAGAACACTCATGACACAAGGCCCGAGGAGTATACCATTGAGTCGATTGACCTTAGTTTACTCACCCACACACTCGAGCTTGAGAGTGGTGCACACCTCTTATCTTTTGACTTAGTCCCACATAAGAGTCCTATTTAAGGGATAGTGAGTGAATTTTATGTGACTGATCATCATTGGGGGGAGGAGGTAGACACGAAGGGAGCACAAATTGATATTTTGGGTGTTGAGGTCTAGAACCTACCATGTTCATTTTTGATCCATTCACCTAGTCATATTCGGGGTTGCTTGAATCTCACATGCCCATCCTTCCTTCCTTTGGGTGGTTATACACTCGAGGAGCATCCACCCTTGATTCTCTGTGAACTCGAGGAAAATATTTTATTTCTTAAACTATATATGGATGCTTGGTATAGATTGGGAGTTGGATGATTCTTCTTTTCCATTACCTTTGTATATAGTAGATTAGATTTTTATTTTCTTTCTTTTTCATTTTTTTTTCTTGGCTTAGATTTTATAATTGTTTTTTTATTGTTCTCTTCTTATTTATATATTCTAACCTTTTTTTATTTTGTATAGTTTATTTTTATTTGTGTACAATTTTAATTTTACCAGAATAAAGCACTTGAGGTAATTCTTCTATCTCTTCTACTTAGTCTTGTACTTCTCCTCCGCACTTAATGAATATACTTTCTTGTTGTTGAGGAGTGCTGTAGGATGTAGGTTAGGGGCTGGTTTAGTTTACTTTTCAGGTGGCCAAAAAAGAAAGAGAAGAAAGAAAAAAAAAAAATAAATGGGTGTTTGCTTGGTTCCATTTGTGCTTTGTTGTTATGTAGCCATTGATACATGCAATTCATCATGTTCACTTGCACATTACGGACCCACATATGCTTCATTTAATCACATTGAGGACAATATGTAATTTAGGTTGGGGGTAGGATAGAGATGATGAAAATATGTTCTTTTATTGAAAGAATTTTTTGAAAATTCTTAAAATTTGAACATTTTGAGCCAAAATGTCATAACTTAGCACATTTTTAACCTAGCATGTCTCTTATGGTTTGGATTTACGTTGGCATTTATCATGAGAGTAATAGTGATTTTTGTTCAATCATTAATAAGTGCTTAGTTCAAGTTGATTTTTATAGCTTCCTTGTGCCTTGAGAACAAGTCATTTTGAGACTTTTTTAGAAGAGTGTGTGTTAAAGAGTGAAATTCATGAAATTGGGTTAATTAAGCATGTTTTACATTGGTGGAGAGTTATACCCCGTAGTTTTGTGAGCTTTAAAGCCTTAATTTTCTTTAATGAGGGGTTGTACATATTCATCTTTAATTTTATTTTCACCTCACATTTTTTGTATAGCTTTATTATTCTTGTTTTGGGTTTCGATGCACCGATGGCATCACACTACTTGCATGACTAAATTTTAAAAGTGATATGAGATATTACAAACTTAGAGAGTGATATTAGGCCATCATTGATTTTTTGGGTCTTTATTTCCTTTTTTTATTTATTTATCTTTACCCTAGGAGCCAACTTAAAGCCTATATAAATTAAAAAATAAAAAATAAAAAATAAAAAAATTATTGTCTCTAGCCACATATGTACCCTTTAAGCTTTCTCACTCATTTTTGGCTTTACTCTTGCATGTCTTGGTATTTTTGAGTGCTTGATTGTTGATTGTGAGTTTGGTTGGGAGTTTTGTAAGAAATGGAGAGATAAGGTTGAGAAAAAAATCATTTCAAAAAAAAAAAAAAAAAAACAAAAAGAGAGAAAAACAAAAAAAATGAAAACAAGAAAAAAAAGAATAGAATTTATATATATTTGGGACATCCCTTGTTCATGTTAAGTGATCATTATTCTAGTCCTATATATATAAGAAAATAAAAATAATATAGTATAGATAAGCTTCATTGGTGTTAAAAGGGTGTTGAAAAGAGGAGAGTTGGGGAGAGTGTGTTTTGAGAGTTAGGGGGAGTTTGTTCTTTGCACTCTTTTATTTTTCTTAGACATTCTCTTTTATTTGTCTCAGACATTCACTTTGAATTTCCCTTCCTGTTTAGCCAACTCCCATGGCCAAGTTACAACCCTTGAAAGACTTAATGGACTTAGGTGAGAAACTCTTGTATGGTGCATTCATCATTCATATGCTTGTAGTGTTGATGCTCTCATTTAATAAGCATTGGAACATTGCTTCATGAAGCTATGCCACTAAACTTCCAGTTAAGTATTTAGGAGTACCCCTAGTCTCCACTAAACTTAAATTCGAAGTTTGTAAGGAGCTTATTGAGAAGATCACCAAAAGACTCAAGAGCATCATATGTCGGAAGATTAACTCTCATCAAATCGGTACTATTTAGCAATCAAATTTATTGGAGCACACATTTCATACTTCCCAAACTTGTGACAAATGAAATTGAGCAGATCCTAAAGCGTTACTTATGGTCTGGAGCTGAACTCAAGAAGTGGGGGAGCAAAGTTGCTTGGATTGATTTATGCAAGCCGAAGAATGAAGGAGGCTTAGGAATTCGGAACCTAGAAGAATGGAATAAAGAATCATTGCTAAGGTGCATATGGTCTTTATGCACTAGGAGTTCGTCTCTATGGGTACAATCGTGCCACTCCAACCTCCTCAAAGGGAAATGTTTTTAGGAAGCAAAGCCATCTTCGGATAGTTCATGGAATTGGCGTAAATTACTCAAGTTGAGGGAAAGAGCAAGACACATCTCCAAATACATAGTTGGTAATGGTGACTCTATATCTCTTTGGTATTCCAATTGGCATCCCCTTGGTCCACTCATCCCCAAATATGGTCCATGAGTAGCATATGATGCTGGTCTACCCACAAATGCTAGAGTCTCAAAAAAAATCAACAATAACCAATGGAAATGGCCCTATCCGACCACTTGGGAGCTTAGAGAAATAATTAACGGGAACCCTCCAAGCTACATGCCAAACTTACAGGCCATGGATAGATTCATCTGGACTGCCTCCAAGGCTTAAAGTCCACAAAGTAGCGGACACATGGGAATCTCTCCGAGACAAAGCTTAAAAGGTAACTTGGCACAAACTGGTATGGTTCCCTAACCACATCCCAAGACATGCTTTTATATTATGGCTAGCAATCAAAGGCAGACTAAATACCAAGGATAGAATGCTAAGTTGGGGCATGAGCTTTGGTCTAACTTGTGTATTATGCGGGCAAGCACTAGAAAACTTGGACCACCTATTTTTTCAATGCCCTTTCTCGGCCAAACTCAAAGAAGCCATCCTACACAAATGTCATATCACCAAGATCAACCAACCATGGCAAAATGAAGTCTCTTGGGCTATTGGTAAATTTAGTGGGAAGTTCTTTGGCAATATGATATGTGAAATAGCATGGGCAGCAACCATATACTACATTTGGCAAGAAAGAAATGCAAGGGTTTTTAAGCAGCTCTCCTCTTTAACATCTAATATCGTTAAGAACATAGCACATGATATCCGGATCAAAGCCACTTTTGATCTCCTGTCATTAAGTACTTTGGTGTAAATTCTACTATTAAGAACTCTGAAGCAAATGTTAGACCATGTAATAGCTGGGGAATTCCATTCACAAGTTAACTTTTGAATTACGGGGGTATGCCCCTAAGATGATGTAAATATTTTCCCATTAATCCAAATTCATATTTAATTACCAAAAGAAAAAACCCTTTGTGAGTGAATTTTGTTTGAGAGTGGCCATCATGTGAGATTTTGAAATTGAAGCCGAGTTTTTGCATGCTTTTGTAACCTTGTTGAAGGAAAGACATGACTTGCAATATATGATTTTCATAAGTTGATTAGTGGTTATGTGCAATATGCATTTGGATGAGGTATGCAATTTTGGACCATGCAACTTGTTGATTATTGAATTTAAGCCATTTTGAACTTAAATTAACTTGTGCCATACATGAAACCATTTCTAGATGTTTGTGGATAGCTTCACTACAAACCCTCATGAGATCTAACTCGTCTACTCGGGGGAACCTTGGGGTTTAAAGGGTTTACTACACTTGCTAAGTGTAGTCGTGTGTCTCCTATGAAAATGGACATTTTCTTAGGTGGCTTTTATTTTATTTTATTTTGAATAAGTGGGCTATATGTTTAGGGTAACCTTGCATTTGTATTTGAGACCCTTTGACTTAATTGCATTTAGTGCTAAGGATCAGTTGTAGCAAGTTAATTCAATTAAGTCTGGGTTGTCTCAAAGGGAGCATAAGGCTTTGGTGATTAGTTTGAAAAATCACTTTGGAAATGAAAATTTACTCCACAAAGAATATCAAAACAAAAGAAAATAGGTTTTCATTGATTTTTTTTTATAAAAGGTTTTTAATTAAAATTAATATCTTAAAAAAACTTACCTTATCCTGATTCAATTCATACTATAGTTTAGTATGACTTTAAATTTTCCAATTTTGTAACTCAACCTATAAGCATCTTGGTGCAAATTGGTCGGAAGATTTTTTAGTTGAAATATGAAAGATGGAAAATTTCTCCTCAGCTTTTTCTTTTATTATTTATTCAATGTTTAATTTGATAAGTCATGTGATCAGATCGAGTATTTTGTATGTGAGGTTTAAAAACTGAACATACGAAAGCAGAATCATAACTATGAACTAACGATTCCAAAAATAAAATAAAATAAAATAAATTAAAGAGGAAATTTTTCATTTGATTTTCATGTAAAAATATTGAACTCAAGCATATGATTGGAAAAATTAAAAATCAAAACCTAACTATAACATTTCATGAATTGGAATAGGGATAAAAAGATTACCTAAGCATGTTAAAAGAAATACTCACCATAATCAAAAGAAAACAAAGTTTGAAATTGAAATGAAACTTTTATTAAAATTCTAAAAAGAAAAAAAATAAAAATAAAACTAATACCTACTTGAAAAGAATTTGGGGGAGAGAACTTTCCTTTAGAGAAGGAGAAGAAAATTATATTCTAATCTAACCTAAAAACTGTTTCGAGAAACCTTAGAGGTTATCTCTTTTTATCGTCAAAACTAAAACTTCTCCATCATTACAATTATTAAAGCTAATAAAAAACTATGAAACCTACGATAATAAAACCTATAATAATCTCTCCCATAGAATAAAACATATTCGAATAACTCCCTTATTATAACCTTCCAAATTCTAATTGTATATCTTATTACACAATAACTGGGAGGACATCAATTAAACTTTAGCAGTTGAGCCTCTTAGAATTCCACAAACCCTTCGAGGGGGGTACAAAGTATCCTTAGCCTCCGGATGGCCCTTTGAATGGTAGTCTTGGACTTTATTTATTTTCCATTTCCTGAAATTAACCCTATTTCTGTCATGTAAACGAGCTTTCGAATTGATAATCCTCTGAACGGGCATCTAAGGGGTGTTTTCACACTTAGAACTGATTTTCCTTCTTCTTTTCTTTTCTTCGTCTCCACCTTCTATCATATGAAGCCTCATCCAGATGGAACACCATTCGAAGGTGCCTTTGAAGGGTCTTTGTGACTTTTCTCATCTTCCTTTCTTTTTGACCACTTCCATGCATTTATCATTTCCTCACGAGAAATGAATAATATTTGATATAAGTTAGGGAATAATCTTCATTTGCTCTATTTTACCATTGATTAATTACATTTAAGCATATATAATTCTCCATTTTATGTAATTAATCATTTCTCTTTCCTTTTATAGGCCTCCCACTATAAAAAAAAAAAAAAAAACCAAACTGTTACTTTTAAGCCCAAGTTAATTCAATATAATCACTCATTATCATAATTAGATTACTGTAACGGATAACCTATAATTTAATAATTTATATAATTAGGTGTAATAGTGTGTGTGGGTCACTTAATAGAATATTAATTCTAATAATATTCTTACATTCTTCCACTTAGCCCATGCACCCAAAATACAAAACAAAACATATGTATTTTAAAAAAATCATGAAAATATTTTCTTATGAAAGCGACTCTTATGGGTCATGACAATGCAAAATTTACATGTGCGCACTTTAGAAAACATTCCCAATCTGATATACTTCATATAAGTTCCATTATATTAATGTCAATTGGCCACCAATGCGAGTCATTGCAGTCATTCATTATCCATTAACAAAATTCCTTCCATGTACCATGACCGACCCTAAAATGTGTTAAGGTTCTACCTCTCAAGTGCAAGAGAGTAGTCGTGGTTTTAAACTCGGTGAGAACCGAGGTCATCTCCACAGGGAAGGCTTTGTTAAAATTTCTAGACTTGTTCTCTTTAGTTAGTAGGTGATGCCTAAGTTAATCTAAACAAAATTTGGATTTATGGGATGTTTAGGAATGGGTTGAGTTGAGAATGGTGGAGTGAAGGAATTGTGATTATAAATTAAGATAAAAAATATAGAAATAAAATAACAAAGAGAATCTTGATTTCAAATGACGAAATCAATAAAGAATAAGTTCTTGATTCAACTTGCAAGTCAGGGTAGTTTACTATTTTACTCTGGGATGTTTACTTTCAAACTTAAAATTGGGTTTTTGGAAAGTATGTTGCTAACTCATCGGGACATTGAACCAAACACTTTGTCACCAAGCCATGGTTGTAACACGGGTGAGTTGAGTTCAAAAGAACCCTATCTATTTTAGTTTGCTCAAAAATATGAATCAATGTTTGAATCAAAAACCAGTACCAGTGATTTCAAGAGAATATGGCTAAAGACTTTTGTTTTCAAAAGCTTTTCAAACAAACGAATTAAAAGTTTTACTCGAAACCCATACCAGTGATTTCAAATGAATGTGGTTAAAGATTTCTGTTTT
>QLOD02184294.1:0-10575 GCA_003260245.2 Sideroxylon spinosum
TAATTCAACAACTTATCAATCTAATTCTTAAATACATATATATAAATAATTGTGTATTTTGCCAATTTCTTCAATATTTGATGGGGCAATATGCCAATATACATCCCTCAATCGCAATTGCCTTAGTGACCAACAACAAGTACCACTATCCATGTTTCCAAACATTCCATGGCTACCCATTTCAGCCTTTATGATCCCCACAACATCAAAATACTAGGGAGTTTTAGGGACATTCTCAGAAACCATTTACAACCCTATCAAGGACATCAAAAGCTCCAATTTTAAGTTTCTTATTTTTCCAAGTTCCATCAATGGTTCTGACTAGTTAGAGAGAAGTGGCATGTGTTGAAAAATTAGACGTTTTACTTTCAGTTCTCTATAAAGCACATAAGTTTTATGGTCATTGTGATTTTTTATTATCTAATTAGACACAGAAAGTTGTGTGCGCTGAAATATAAGTAATTGCAAGGGTATGATTCATTCCCCAGACCTCTTTTCCCAATAGAACAATAATAACAATATAAATTGAGAAGTGCTCATTGTGTAGATTGCCGAGGGTTTTTGTCCCAAGTAGCCACTTAAAAGCCAAAATTCCACAAACTATTTAGTTAAAAAACCGATTTTCGTAAACCATAACTGAGGTCGTTGTTCTAGAAGACATATTTTAAGTAAAGTCGTCTTTATATTTAGAAAATTAAAAAAATTATTATTTTGCCGTAAAAAAAGTCTTCATTGATACTAGCGCATACACTAGAAAGTTACCTTACAAAAACCAATTAACTTTAGTATGTGTATTGAAAAAACTATTCAATTCGCTAAATAATAATACCTTAGAAATATACATTTATAAGCATAAGGAGCTAGCCTATCAATCGCTTGCTGATTGGTGAACAAATGCGGTATACCCAAAGATACGAGACAATGCTAAGAAAGGTAGTCTTTGAAAAAAAATGATGAAGTGGGGAAAATGCCTATCAACAAATGTAATATACCTAAATATTATAAATGTTTATAAATGATAAGAATTTTTTTGATAGAAACAATTAACAATTAAAATATTTGGTTTGTATTTATTGATTTTAAAAATATTTTAAGCAAATATTTAGAAAGAAAAAAAATTATAAGTGTTTATAATTGATAATAAATTTTTATATAATAGAAACAATCAATCAGTAAGATAAAAATTTTAAAAAAGTTTAATGTATCATTTAAATAATCATAAAATATAATATAATTATGAAGCACAAGTTATAAATATCATAATTGAGATAACTAATTAATCTCTTACCAAATAAAATTCTTTCGAATATTTCAATAAAAGAAGAAACTAAGAGTTATTCCTTGCGAACCATGGATGGGATAGATTTTATAGTTGTTTTCGAATGTTCGGTTAATACACTAGTAAAAAGTGTTCGACCTCTAATATCTAGAGAAAAAAAATATATAATTTTATTAAAATCGCATTTGGAGTAAAACATTTGGTGGGGAACAAAATGAAAGGAAATTAAATAAAAAAAATACAAGAGAGTGAAAAATATAAAATCTCCAATATACTATTATTTGAATGAATTTAAGAAATATAATAAAATAAAAGTTATTCATTAATATATTAATTTTTATAATTTTAATTTTTTAAATTTTATGAATTTTTCTTTAAATTTTTTTTTATCACAATTTCAATAAAAGGATTTTTAAATTTATATCTCATTTTTTTCTATGACAAATTAGTAATCTAAACACAGCCTAAGTAAATATAAGTTTAAGCTTTCAACTTTTATTTAAAAAAAAAAAGTACTTTTGAAAGCATAAAAATTAATGTCTAAAGGGAGAGACGCGAGAGAGCAAGAAAATTAAGATCCATAAACATTGAATAAAATAGTAAAAATATATAGAGAAAAATAATTACGAAAACAAAGTATTTTATTCTTATCGAATGGATTAAGAATATAATAACATAAAAAAATTTATTAACATGTTAATTTTTTAATTTAGTTAGTTTTAATTTCTTAACTTACATTCATTTTTTCCTTCTATTTTCCAACATAATCGAAACAATAAAATAAATTTTGAATCCGTATCCTTCTTATTTCTTTTATAAAAAGAGAGATATATATAGACACATGAGCGAGATAGAAAAAAAAATTAGATAATATAAAATAAAAAGCAAGATGAAAAAATAATTAATAAAAAAATATTTGAACTTCTTAAAAAAAATATAAAACTCTAAAAAAAAGTGTGTTTGGAGACAGAATTTGGTACCAAAACAAACAAATAAATAAAGTGAAAACAAAAAGAAAAAAGCTATTGAAATTCTAAATAAACATATTCAAAATACTCTTTATTATGAACCAAAACACTCTTTTTTTTTTTCTAGTGTTTAATATATAATGGATACAAATAAAACAGAAAAAAAAAGGCCAAAACTCTAGAAAAGGAAAAGAGCATAAACAATTGAACTACACAAAAAAATAAAATAAGAAAGAATAAAAAAAATTGATAACAATATGTACTTTGAAAATGTATTGTGATCTATTATAACAAAAAGAATGTAGCAATACTTGATGAACAAAAAATATAAAATAAGGATACAAATATGTACGGTAAAAAATATAATGGTTTATTATATAATTAAAATAAATATATAGAAAATAAAAATAAAAAAAGTCGTAATTCTAAACAAATAAAAATAGAGAAAAAAAAAACATAACTAGTAAGAAAGTACTCAAAAAAAGACAGAGAATGATAAAACAATAATAAATCTTAAATAGGAAGGAGGTAAAAATTGAAATAAGTTACTCTTAAAACAAGCCAAAAAAAGGTAGAAGGATAAAATGGTAATAAATCACAATTAAGAGGAGCAAAGTTAAAAAAATAAGAGAAAAAAAAAAAAACTTTAAAGGCCAATTGTGCAAAGCTGCTTATTATATAAATATATATATATATATATATATGAGATTAAGATATTTTTGCCCACCAATAGATTCAGAAGGGGCAAATAGGCTCCATTGAGTCAATTCCGGTTCATTTACCCATATTGCGGGTTTGAGATTAGCTCCATCTTATTACGAGTCCAAATGATTGCGTTGAGATTCATTAAGGTGGCATTTAATTTCTATTTTTATTTTATATTTTATATTTTAAAAATTTTTAAATAAAAAAACAAAAAAAATACATTTAATTTGATATTTTCTATTTTTTATTTATTTTGAATTAAAAATGCTCAAAAGAACTTTTCGTTATTTTAAATTTTATGTGTAAACTCATTTTCTGTTTTTTAATAAAGATTTTAAAAATACAAATGATCAAATACGTTTGAAGTTATTTTTTTACTAGGTACATCCAGTGTCGGCTCCGATAATTCGGTTGTCCAAGCTCGGTTTTAAAAATTTTACCATTTTATACTTGTATCTAAGTCAAAATAAAAAACAAAACAAAACTTGTAGTATAATTTTTTTAGCATTTATTATATAAAAAACTAATTCAGTTATGGTATTTTATAATTAGGATAATCCGGTTCAAAGAAATACATTTTTCCTTATATTTTTTGAAGCAAATTCTTCTATCAACTCATCATGCTTTAAACTATCTAAAAACTCATTTTTAAATTTTTTTTGTTCAAAAATTTTATTTTGTTGCCCTTAGCCGGGGTGTTGCCCAAGTCCGGGGGCTTGCTTGGTTCACCCTGGGACCGGTTGTGGGTACATCCCGTGCCTAAAGGCACTTGGGACTCACCAGCCACTGGCCCCCTCTCTCCCTCTCCCCCTTCTCTCTCTCTTTGTGCCATGTAGGACAACTATCACATCATGTGAACGGATTTATTAGATAGATTTTTAAAAACATAAAATAAAAAATAAATTCAAAACAAATATATTAAATGATACCTAATATTTTAAGAGATATGGACTTGGTTTGGCCTTTTTTTTTTTCTGTTTTTTTCCTTTTGAATTTTTTTTTTTTTTTTTATATTTTTGGTGTCTCTAGCTAAGCTCGTACAAATATGAAGCATGGCTGGCTAATTTTTTTTTATTTTTTATATCTATACGATATTAAAAATTTTAAAAGGCAAAGGCAAAATTGTAATGTACTATTTAGAATAAAAAACGTTATATATTATGATATAAATACAAAATAATAAATATATATTATATATAAACATTAAGTTTAAGAAGAGCCAGCTAGCTAACATTTGGTTAACATATTTGGTCAAATTTAAAAAATAATCCAATGTTGTGACAATCAATCATGGTTGAAAACTGTATTAGATTTTTATTTTTAATTTTTTTTTTTTTGGCAAAACGAAAACCATATAAAATAACGTATCAATTTTATTATTAATATGATACGTGTCAGTATTGGTATATTTTTGGTATACCATTATAAGCCTATAATTATAAATTTTTATATTTATAAAAGAAATATACATATCCATTCAAAAAGTTTAATGTATCATTTAAATAATTATAAAATATTATTTAATTATAAAACACAAATTACAAATATCATGCTTGTATTAATCGAGACAACTATTTACCATCTTTTACAATTTAGGGGTTTTTGGTACATCAAAAAAACTCTGAAAATCTCTAAAATCAATTCACTTTTTATTTCACCATACGCGTTACGAACCTTATAATTTATCTTATTTTATCTCATTTTTACTACACCAAACACCCCTGTGTAGAAGTAAATAACAAAATAAAAATAAAGTCTTGACATAGGGTTGAATAAAGAAGGGTGAAAAACAAAGAATTTCATTAATCTTTTTTGATTTTATAATTTTTAGGGTGAAAAAGAAAAATCCCATACAAAATGTCAAAACTTAAAAATTTCTGATATATTTTGAGAAATTTTAGTACGAGTCAAAAAAATTTCAGTAAGAATAAAAAAATCAATTCAAATAAGTACATATCCATATAAGTTAGTACAATTATTAATATAAAACGCGAATTACTTTATACCAAATTTCACTCGGTATGTAATAGTATTCATAGTTATTCACTTGCACTCTGGTTTGAAAACATTTATTCTTTAGAATTAATTTGATTTTAAAATAAAGATTTGATTTAATTTGGTAAATAAATTTTTATATTTGGAATATATTTTAAATTTAAAAATTGAATTGATTTGATTTAAAAAAAATACTAAATTTGACCATACCAATAGTAATATAAAATATGCTAAATATAATACATGGAGATAAATTTTGTTCACTTATATGATTAAAGATTTGGATTAGATTTTAAATGATATAGAAATTAAAAAATTTAAATTATGAAATGAAATCAAATCAAAATTTTATTTTAATTTTAAACATAAGCATTAGTGAAAATTCTTATCAAACCAAACCAAATTCTGTCAACTCCATCATTCCAAACGAAACGTCAATTATTTTAAGACTCTCTTCGTACTTGTCTAACTTCCTTGATATCCCACTTTTTAGAAATTTTTTTTTCGCTTATATAAATTTATTTTTAGTTAACTATATTATTTAAAGTTAAAAACACTATAAGGTCCTGTTCAGTAATATTTTTTATTTATTTATTTTATGTTTTATCTCTGTATTTTCAAAATTTTGTAAACTATCAACTAAAATATGTTTGTTAAATTTGTTTATATTTTTTTGTTTCCAGAAAAAAGAAAACTTAAACAAAAAAATGTAAAAAAAAAAAGTGTTTTCATTTTATTTTTTTCTGTTACAAATATTTTTTTTAAACTTTAACACTTTATCAATTTTGTTTACATCATATTAAAATTATTTATTTTATTCAAATATTTATTAAAATAAAATTATTTTTAATAAATAACATAATTTAATTAAATAAGTTATCTAAATTAATATGTAATATATTTTATTAATTAATTTTAATAAATAATTAAATTTAATTAATATTAAATATTTATTATTAAATTATTTTTAATAAATAAAAATTTAATTTAATTGAATACTTAAATTAATTTAATTAACATAAAACATACTTCACTAAATTATTTTTAATAAATGTCAGAATTAAACTAATTAATTTAATTTAGCTTAATTTAATTAATTTTTAACTAATATTAAATATATTTTATCAAATAATTTTTAATAAATATCATAATTAAATTATTGAAATTATTATGAGATATATTTTAGTAAATAATTTAATTAAATTATAATTAACATATTTTATATTTACCGGATTAAATGATATAATAATTATTTTTTATTCAATTTTTTTAATAAATAAAATAATTAAATTAAATGAGTATGAATTATATTTTTTAAATTCTATTAATTATTAAAATACTAATAAAGTTAAATATTTTGTGAAAATATAAAAATTCATAATTATAAAGAAAATTACAGTTTCGAAGGTAATTTTAGTTTTTATTTCAAAAAACAAATGATAACAAAATTCAAAAAATAAAAAATATAGTTACCAAACTAATTGAAACAAATGTTTAAAATATAAAGAGAATAAGATATTTATCAACATAAATAATCCCAACAAATATTTTACTAGTTAATTGTTTCTATTAAAAAAATTATTATTAATAATAAACGCTTATAATATTTTTTTTAAATATTTGTTTAAAATATTTTAGAATAAAAAAGATAAGTTATAGATGAATTTAAACGATTAGATATGTTTTAATTTCTAAAAATATGAACAAAAGGCTATAAAATTTTAAAAAATTCTATAAATTTTTATAAAAAATTTTACAACTCTAAGCTCTCATTTGATAACATTTTCGTTTTATTTTTTTCTATTTATATTTTTAAAAATATGAATAAATTATTTAAATTATTATGAAATTTATTTTATTCAATTGTTCTTATTAAATATTATAATTAATTATAGTTAATATATCTTATATTTATTGAATTAATAATATAATAATTATTTATTGTTTAATTATTTTAAATAAAAAATACAATTAAATTGTTATTTAACGTATTTTATATTTATTAAATTAAATGATCTTTAATAAATTAGTTAAATTGATATGAACTATATTTTATTAAATTCAATTATATTTTTAAAAAATTAATAAAAATGAATATTTTATTAAGATAAAAAATTAATACTTGTAATTAATTTAAACACAATTTTAATTTTTATTTGAAAAATAAAACAAAAAATATATCTAGATATATAGATAAAAAGATAAATATAAATAACAACGTGTTAACAAACATGCCTTGAATATCAAGTTTTGTTTTAAGGAATCATACCCATTTGAATGTACGAGGCATTAAGGATTCGTTTGGTATTTTTAACTGATAGTTTTAGCTATTAACTATTAGTTTTTTGATTTTTTCTAAAATAATTAAACTTGATCTCTTACATTTTATATTTTTTTTAAACATTGAAATGTGAAATTATCAAATTAACGAATAGTTAAAAAATTAACCTTTTTTTTTCTTCTCAAAAAAAAACTTAAATTTTTAATAATTAGCTAGTAGTAAATTATCAAAAAAAAAAAAACCTAATTTTTTTTTTCTTCTCAAACTAAGTTTAAGGCTCGAACCGGTTTATCATTAGGTCAAGTCGGGTTGTTAGGTTTAAAGTGAAGAGGTGATTCGGGTTGTTTCCCGTACTGGTTAGCCTAGGTTTAAAGCGAAGAACTGAGTTGGGAAAACTCAAGCCTGTGCAGCAGAGCTTTGATTCGGCAGACTTGTCGCAGCTTCTTCTTCTCCGTCGTGCCCCTTAGCGCTCCTTCTCAGCATAGATTGCAGCAGGCAGTTGTCTACCGGTAAGTTTTCTCCCTATTAATCTTCATACCATAATTTTTCTGTGGATGTTCCTATTTCATATATTTCTTTTTTTTGGGTCCGCTACTTGTTTGATAAATTGCCTTAAAGATCTAAACTTTTGCTTGGAACCTTAAGCTTTTGGATGTGTGAACAAATATCTAATTATCTATACAGGTGATTTGAAGGAGAGAGTAACCCCCCCTTTTTTTTTCTTGGTTGCTGTCTCCCTGTATCAATGAATCAAAACAAATTGTTTAAGTGTGTTCGTAGATACCTCATATAAATCTAGTTGTTTCCTTGTTCTTGATTTTATTGTGTTTAATATAGAACTGAGGATTAAATGGCATCCATGTCTATCTAAATTTGATGGTATCATGTATTCTTTCAGAACCAAAACATGCCTAAGCCATTGGCAGTGTAATAAGGTTGGGAAGCTCAAAACAGGAAAAGACTGCGGTATGAATTGTTGAAGTTCTCATACATGTAAAGTGACATTATGAAGCATGTATATCAACTTGGAAGGAAGGTTAGGATAGCTTGGGATCCCATCAGTCTCCTTTTGCATTGATGCTGCAAGCTGAGGTTTTCAGTTATGAAAAAAAAAAAAAAACAAAAAAAGAATTATAGAGATTAGAAACCCGAGCTTAGGATTTTTATATTTATATAACAAAGATATTAAAATGAACGTGCTCACTCTGACCTTAAGGGAAGTATACCACAGGGCTTCCTACAGGAGGTAAAGAAACAAGTGGCCCTGCACAAGCATGCCTTGCCACAATTCTGAATTTATAACTTTGCTCTCCCCTGTTTCAAAAGGAATGAGAACATTGTAACAATGACATGAAAGTCTCAAAACCCGAAAACAATAGATATGATGTTAGAAGTCCTAAAAACTGTGTATTTTCAAACAAATCGAATGGCCAAAAGAAGAACTCCTTTAAGATCACAAAGTATATTCTCGTTACTTCGAGCTCAGTATTTCACTTTTGGGCAAGTAACAGTTTTCTTGTTGACAAAATTACGGAGAGGTACAAGAACACTAGCGTATAAATGGATGGAGAATAGAGTTATTAGATGAGAACATAATCACTGTTGCTAAGTTCAAGTAAAACTAAGTCAAATTATGGATGCACTAGTGCTAAAATGATATAAAGAGTTTTGACATTGCTAAATGATCTAACTCTCCCCAGCCTCCTGTTTGGTTGTGCACTCATCAATAGCAATAACAGGGGAAGACTACAATCTCAAATTTCTTAGGAGTCCAGACTTCTCGTTTGAAACCAATAAACATTAGCTGTCACATTCCTTGCTCTTTTCTTCTAACCTACTTTTATATGTGGAAAATGTATTCATCATTAATTGAAGCTACATCATCTTTACTGCTTTCATTAAAAACAATACGATTCGCACTCACAAGCAGCTACTACAACGTGTAATACCCATCATTGTGAAAAAGCTGCTGATTACACATCCTTCTTAGTCTTCGGATTTTCAGCAATAGAAAGGGGAAGAGAAGCAATGTTTAAACCAATGAGGTAAATGTGAAACCTAAGTTTTCTGCCCCTCATTTTCCTGATTTCCTTGATGTTGGTTGCTCATTTGCAAATGGTCAATTTATCTTATTTTTCCCCAAAAAAAAAAAAAAAACTGTCAAACTTTGTAAATGAATCAGTACTTTTTAATGGGTTTTGGAACTGCACTCTATCGTCATTAAATACGAAGTATTGTGATTAACTAAACAATTGAAGACACATACAGGGTTGAAATATTGAATTGTGTTTTTACCATCGGATTTTTCCCCATTTGACTCTCTCTCATATATAATTTCCCATATGATCCTATTACTATCAGTTAGGTATATGCGCAATGTAGTTTCTTTACACTACTTCAGTTATTGTCTCGTAGTTCTCTCTCTCTTCCTTTTTTTTTTTTTTTCTCTGCTCTAAAAGGGGGATTCACAGGGGCCTTTAGTTATTCTTGATAGGGCTACGTAGCTTCTTTGCTTTGTTTGTAACTAAAGCGCATGCATAATTTTTGTTTTTTTTTCCCTTAAAGGAAAACTTTTAGATAATAGATGTTAAGTCATTAAAAATGGCCTGTGATAAAAATTCAACGTGGTTATTTTTGGATAGGATTCTAAGTTGCAGTCTTTTAAATTATACATTAATATTGTACCCATAAAAGTTAATGTCTATTGACAGACAATTGGTTGAAGAAAAGTACACTTTCGGATTTATAAATATTTTATGGGGCCTCAAAAATTGAAACACTAAATTGAAAATACTACTTTGTTCACATAGCATAGATGAAAAGGAAAGAGAAGGTCTTCAGATATTTTATTACTTATCAGAAAAGGTCTTCAGATAATTTATCCAGTTCAAGGGAGGACTTGATCGCCTCGTGGTTCAACCATGGGTTAAGATGCAAATAAAGTACTTTTTCTGTTCTTTTTCTACTTCTTGGTCCATTGAAATGGTGCATATGATAATATACTTATACATGCATTAGGTTCTTTTGTTTTTCATATAAATTCCGAGATGGGTGTGATGGAGTTTGTCTACATCAGTTGAATTCCTATTATGCGTATATAGCTTGTCTGGGTTATTGAATTTTGCATTTATCTCTGATTTCAAACCTTGTTGTCTGTCTCAAGAAGTAGGAAATTCTGGATTATGTCGGATGCTTATTGCTTACTGATGTGCATTGTCTGAATTTTTGTAGGAAAACTAGGAGTCAGTGCCTCCGGTAGCAAACTCCAATTTTCTTCAAATGGCATTGGTTGTAATCTGTGGGCAACCAAGCAGTGGGAAGTCAACAGCTGCACTCTGCTTAGCTGA
>QLOD02184331.1:0-10572 GCA_003260245.2 Sideroxylon spinosum
GTTAAATTTTCAATCGGACATATCTTTTGCTACGTAACGTTGTTTTATTCACTATAATATGTTTCTAGATAGCTTGTAGAAAGACAAATGACCTGAAAATTTATTACATCATTGGGTGACGTAGATAGCATAACGGAAGACTACTTAGAGACCCAGGGTCATCATTATGTCCACACGATCGGTAAATGTTAAATCGGCCGTAACTTTTGATACGTAACTCGGTCTTTTTATTATTATATGTTTCTAAAAATCTTGTGATGAGACGAAGGCCTGGAAAATTATTACACCATTGGGTGATGTAGATAGCGTAGCAGAAGACTCCACGGACACCTAGTGTCGTCGTTATGCCAGCGCGGTCGTTAAATATAAAATCGGTCATAACTTTTTCTACGTAACTCTGTTTCCTTATTATAGCTGGTTTTTGGAACGCTTGTAATAGGATGAGGGCCCAGGAAAATTATTACACCATTGGATGATACAGATTGTACAGCATAAGACCACTTGCGACCCAGGGGCGTCGTTATGCCCACGTGGTCCTTAAATTTTGAATCGGACATAACTTTTTCTACGTAACTCTATTTTTTTAACAATATTATGTTTCTGGATAGCTTGTAATAAGACGAATGCCCTAAAAAATTTTTACATCATTGGGTGATGTAGATAGCATAGTGGAAGACTACTTGGAGACCGAGGGTCGCCGTTATGCCTGCGCAGTAGTTAAATCTTAAATCGGCCATAACATTATCTACGTACCTCCGTTTTCGTATTATAATACATTTCTGGAAAGCTTGTAATGAGACGAAGGCCCAGGAATATTATTACACGATTAGATGATAAAGATAGCATAGCGTTGGACTAGTTGTGACCCAGGGGCGTCGTTATGCCTGCGTGGTCCTTAAATTTTCAATCGAACATAACTTTTGTTACGTAACTCTGTTTTATTTACTATAATATGTTTCTGGATAGCTTGTAGAAAGACGAATGGCCTGAAAATTTATTACATCAATGGGTGATGTAGATAGTATAGCGGAAGACTACTTGGAGACCCTAGGGTCGTCGTTATGTCCACACGATCGATAAATATTAAATCGGCCATAACTTTTGACACGTAACTCTTTTTATTATTATTATTTGTTTTTGAAAAGCTTGCAATGAGACGAAGGCCCTGGAAAATTATTACATCATTTGGTGATGTAGGTAGCATAGCAAAAGATTTCTTGGACACCTAGGGTCGTCGTTATGCCAGCGCGGTCGTTAAATCTTAAATCGGCCATAACTTTTTCTACGTAACTCTGTTTCCATATTATAACATGTTTCTGGAACACTTGTAATGGGACGAAAGCCCAGGAAAATTATTGCACCATTGGATCAAATAGATTGTATAGCGCAAGATAACTTGCGACCCAGGGGCATCGTTATGCCCACGCGATCCTTAAATTTTGAATCGGACACAACGTTTGCTACGTAACTCCATTCTTTTTTCCGTAATATGTTTCTAGATAGCTTGTAATAAGACCAATGCCCTAAAAAATCATTACATCATTGGGTGATGTAGGTAGCTGAGTGGAAGACTACTTGGAGACCTAGGGTCGTCGTTATGCCCGCACGGTCGTTAAATCTTAAATCTACCATAACTTTATCTACGTAACTCCGTTTTCATATTACAGTATATTTTCGGAAAGCTTGTAATGAGACGACGGCCCAAGAAAATTATTACACCATTAGATGATACAGATAGCATAACGTTGGACTGCTTGTGACCCAGGGGCATCGTTATGCTCGCACGGTTCTTAAATTTTCAATCGGACATAACTTTTACTACGTAACTCTGTTTTATTTACTATATTATGTTTCAGAATAGGTTGTGGAAAGACGAATGGCCTGAAAATTTATTACATCATTGGGTGATGTAGATGGAATAGCAGAAGGCTACTTGGAGACCAAGGGTCGTCGTTATGCCCGCACGATCGGTTAATATTAAATCGGCCATAACTTTTGGCACGTAACTTTGTTTTTTATTATGATATGTTCTTGGAAAGCTTGTAATAAGAGGAAGGCCCTGGAAAATGATTACATCATTGGGTGATGCAGATAGCATAGCAGAAGACTTCTTGGACACCTAGGGTCGTCGTTATGCCCGCACGGTCATTAAATCTTATATCGGCCATAAATTTTTCTACGTAACTCTATTTTCTTATTATAACATGCTTGAAGAACGGTTGTAATGGGATGAAGGCCCTAGAAAATTATTAAACCATTAGATGAATGGATTGCATCGCGTAAGACTACTTGCGATCCAGGGGCGTCGTTATGCCCACGTGGTCCTCAAATAATGAATCGGATATAAATTTTGCTACGTAACTCTATTTGTTTTACAATAATATGTTTCTGGATAGCTTGTAATAAGATGAAAGCCCTGAAAAATTATTACATCATTGGGTGATGTAGATAGCATAGTGGAAGACTAGTTGGAGACCTAGGATCGTTGTTTTGCCCGCGCGATCGTTAAATCTTAAATCGGCCGTAACATTATCTACGTAACTACATTTTTGTATTATAATATATTTCCGGAAATCTTGTAATGGGACGAAGGCCAAGGAAAATTATTACACCATTGGATGATATAGATTGCACAACGTAAGACTGCTTGCGACATAGGGTCGTCGTTATGCCCGCACGGTCGGTAAATATTAAATCAGCCACAACTTTTGATATGTAACACTGTTTTCTTATTATTTTATGTTTCTGGAAAGCTTGTAATGAGACGAAGGCCCTTAAAAATTATTACACCATTGGATGATGCAGATAGCATAGCAGAAGACTACTTGGACACCTAGGGCCGTCGTTATGCCTACACAACCGTTAAATCTTAAATCGGTCATAACTTTTCCTACGTAACTCTGTTTCCTTATTATAACATGTTTTCGGAATGCTTGTAATGACATGAAGGCACGGGAAAATTATTACACCATTGGATGATATAGATTGTATAGTGTAAGATAACTTGCGACACAGGGGCGTCGTTATGCCCATGCGGTCCTTGAATTTTGAATCGGACATAACTTTCGCTTCGTAACTCATTTGTTTTTACAATAAAATGTTTCTGGATAGCTTATAATAAGACGACTGCCCTTAAAGATTATTACATCATTGGGTGATGTAGATAGCTTAGTGAAAGGCTACTCGGGGACCTAGGGTCGTCGTTATGCTTGCGTGGTCGTTAAATCTTAAATCGGCCATAACATTATCTATGTAACTCCGTTTTTGTATTATAATATATTTCCAGAAAGCTTGTAATGGGACGAGCCCAGGAATATTATTACACGATTGGATGATACGGATAGCATAGCGTTGGACTAGTTGCGACCCAAGGGCGTCGTTATGCCCGCGCAGTCATTAAATTTCAGTCGGATATAAATTTTGCTATGTAACTTTATTTTATTTACTATAATATGTTTCTGGATAGCTTGTAGAAAGGCCATTGGCTTGAAAATTTATTACATCAATGGGTGATGTAGATAGTATAGCGGAAGACTACTTGAAGACCCAGGGTCGTCGTTATGTCAACCCGATCGGTAAATATTAAATCAGCCATTACTTTGATACGAAACTCTGTTTTTTTATTATTATATCTTTTTAGAAAGCTTGTAATGAGACGAAGGCCCGGGAAAATTATTACATCATTGGGTGATGTAGATAGCATAGCAGAAGACTTCTTGGACACCTAGGGTCACCGTTATGCCCGCGCGGTCATTGAATCTTAAATCGGCCGAACGTTTTTCTACGTAACTCTGTTTCCTTATTATAAAATGTTTCCGAAATGCTTGCAATGGGACGAAGGCCCAAGAAAATTATTACACCATTACATAAAATAGATTGTATAGCGTAAGACAACTTGCGACCCAGGGGCGTCGTTATGCCCACGCGATCCTTAAATTTTGAATCAGACATAACTTTTGCTACCTAACTCCATTTTTTTTACTGTAATATGTTCCTGGATAGCTTGTAATAAGACGAATGCCCTAAAAAATTATTACATCATTGGGCGATGTAGGTAGTTGAGTGGAAGACTACTTGGAGACCTAGGGTCGTCGTTATGCCCGCGCGGTCGTTAAATCTTAAATCTGCCATGACTTTCTCTACGTAACTCCGTTTTCGTATTATAATATATTTTCAAAAAGCTTGTAATGAGACGAAGGTCCAGGAAAATTATTACACCATTAGATGATACAGATAGCATAGCATTAGACTACTTGCAACCGGGGGTGTCGTTATGCCTGCACGGTTCTTAAATTTTCAATCGGACATAACTTTTGCTACGTAACTCTATTTTATTTTCTATAATATGTTTCCAAATCGCTTATGGAAAGGCGAATGGCTTGAAAATTTATTACATCATTGGGTGATGTAGATAGCATAGCGGAAGACTAATTGGAGACCCAGGGCCGTCGTTATGCCCACATGGTCGGTTAATATTAAATCGGCCATAACTTTTGATACGTAACTTTATTTTTTATTATTATATTTTCTGGAAAGCTTGTAATAAGGCAAAGGCCCTGGAAAATTATTACATCATTGGGTGATGTTGATAGCATAGCAGAAGACTTCTTGGACACCTAGGGTCGTCGTTATGTCCGCACAGCCGTTAAATATTAAATCGGGCTTAACTTTTCCTACGTAACTCTGTTTTTTTAATATAACATGTTTACGGAACGCTTGTAATGGACGAAGGCCCAGGAAAGTTATTACACCATTGGATGATATGGATTGTATAGCGTAAGACTACTTGCGACCCAGGGGCGTCGTTATGCCCACGCGGTCCTTAAATTTTGAATCTGACGTAACTTTTGCTACGTAACTCCATTTTTTTTACTATAACATGTTTCTGGATAGCTTGTAATAAGACAATGCCCTGAAAAAAGATAACACCATTAGGTGATGTATACAGCACAGCCGAAGAATACTTGGAGACCAAGGGTCGTTGTTATGTCCGTGCGGTCGGTGAAATTTTAAATCAGCCATAACTTTAGCCATGTAACTCCGTTTTCTTGTTATAAAATATTTTCAAAAAGCTTGTAATGAGACAAAGGTGTAGGAAAATTATTCCATCATTGGATGATGTAGATAGCATAGCATAAGACTACTTGCGACCTAGGGGCGTCGTTATGCCTGCGCCGTCCTTAAATTTTTAATCGGACATTACTTTTGTTACGTGACTTTGTTTTTTTACTACATTATGTTTCTGGAAAGCTTGTAATGAGGCAAATGCCCTAGAAAATTGTTACAACAATAGGTGATGAAAATAGCATAGTGGAAGGCTACTTGGAGACCTAGGGTTGTCGTTATGCCCGCGCGGTCGTTCAGTCTTAAATCGGCCACAACTTTTGCCACGTAACTCTGTTTTCTTGTGATGAATTATTTCCGGAAAACTTGTAATGAGAAGAAGGCCCTAGGAAATGTTAAATCATTGGGTGATATAGATAGCTATGAGAAGAAGGCCCTTGGAGACCGAGGATCGATGTAATGCTCGCGCGGTCGGTAAATCTTAAATCGGCCGTAACTTTTGATACGTAACTTCGTTTTCTTATGATACCATATTTCCAGAAACCTTGTAATGAGACAAAGATGCTGGAAAATTATTTCATCATTAGGTTATGTTGATAGCATAGCAGAAGAATACTTCAAGACCTAGGGTTGTCGTCATGCCCGCGCGGTTGAAAAATTCTAAATCAACCATAACTTTTGCCACGAAACTTAGTTTTCCTTTTATGATATGTTTTCGGAAAGCTGGTAATGAGACGAAGGCCTTGGAAAATTATTAATCATTGGGTGAGGTAGATAGTGTAGCGGAGGACTTCTTGGAGACCTAGGGTCGTCGTTATACTTGCACGGTCATTAACATTTTAAATCAACCATAATTTTAGCTACGTAACTCCGTTTTCTTGTGATAAAATTTTCTCAGAAAGCTTGTGATGAGACGAAAGCCCAAGAAAATTATTACACCATTGCATGATATAGATAGCATAGCGTAAAACTACTTGCGACCTAAGGGCGTCGTTATGCCCACGCCGTCCTTAAAGTTTTAATCGGACATAACTTTTTCTACATAACTCCAGTTTTTTTACTATAATATGTTTCTGGAAGCTTGTAATAAGGCGAATGCCCTGGAAAATTATTACTTCATTGGGTGACATAGATAGCATAGCGGATGACTACTTAGAGATCTAGGGTCGTCGTTATGCCCGCGCAGTCGTTTAATCTTAAATCGGCTATAACTTTTGCTACGTAACTCCGTTTTCCTATTATGATCTGTTTCCAGAAAGCTTGCAATGAGATGAAGGCCCTAGGAAATGTTTAAATAATTGGGTGATGTAGATAGCTTAGCAGAAGATTACTTGGAGATCTAGGGTCGACGTTATGCTCGTGGGGTCGATAAATCTTAAATCGGCCGTTACTTTTGATACATAACTTTGTTTTCTTATGATAATATGTTTCCAGAAAGCTTGTAATGAGACGAAGAAGCTAGAAAATTATTTCATCATTGGGTTATGAAGATAGAATAGCAGAAGAATACTTCGAGACCTAAGGTCGTCGTCACGCCCATGCAGTCTTTTAATCTTAAATCAGCCATAACTGTTGCTACGAAGCTTGTAATGAGACGAAGGCCTTGGAAAATTATTACGTCATTGAGTGATGTAGATAGTATAGTGGAAGACTTCCTGGAGCCCTTGGGTCGTCATTATGTTCGCGTGGTCGTTAAGTATTAAGTCGGCCATAACTTTTGTTACATTACTCCGTTTTCCTAATATAATATTTTTCTAGAAAGCTTGTAATGAGACGAATGCCCAGGAAAATTACTACTCCATTAGATTATATATATACCATAGCGTAAGACTACTTGCGAACCAGGGGTGTCGTTATGCCCACGCGGTCCTTAAATTTTGAATCGGGTATAACTTTTGCTACGTAACTCAGTTTTTTTTACTGTACTATGTTTCTAGATAGCTTGTAATAAGACGAATACCTTGAAAAATTATTACATCATTGGGTGATGTAGATAGCATAGTGGAAGACTACTTGGAGACCTAAGGTTGTCGTTATGCCTGCACTGTCGTTAAATTTTAAATCAGCCATAACTTTATCTACGTGACTCCGTTTTTGTATTCTAATATATTTTCGGAAAGCTTGTAATGAGATGAATGCCCAGGAAAATTATTACACCAATGGATGATACAGATAGCATAGCGTTGGACAAGTTGCGACTGAGGGGGGTCGTTATGCCCGCGCGGTTCTTAAATTTTCAATCGGATAAGGCTTTTACTACGTAACTCTGTTTTATTTACTATAATATGTTTTTGGATAGCTTGTAATGAGACGAAGGCCCTGGAAAATTATTGCATCATTAGGTGACGTAGATAGCATAGCAGAAGCCTTCTTGGACACCTAGGGTCGTTGTTATGCCTGTGCGGTTGTTAAATCTTAAATCGGCCATAACTTTTCCTACATAGCTTTGTTTCCCTATTATAACATGTTTTCGAAACGCTCGTAATGGAAAGAAGGCCTAGGAAAATTATAACGCCATTTGATGATACAGACTGTATAGCGTAAGACAACTTGCGACCCAGGGGCGTCAATATGCCACGCGATCCTTAAATTTTGAATCGGAGATAACTTTTGCTACCTAACTCCATTTTTTTTTACTGTAATATGTTTATGGATAGCTTGTAATAAGACGAATGCCCTGCAAAATCCTTACATCATTGGGTGATGTAGATAGCATAGTGGAAGACTACTTGGAGACCTAGGGTTGTCGTTATGCCCGCGCGGTCGTTAAATCTTAAATCAGCCATAACTTTACCTACGTAACTCCGTTTTCATATTATAATATATTTCTGGAAAGCTTGTAATGAGACGAAGGACCTAGGAAAATTATTACGCCGTTGGATGATACAGATAGCATAGCGTTAGACTAGTTGCGACCCAAGGGCGTCGTTATGCCCGCACGGTCCTTTAATTTTCAATCGGACATAACTTTTTCTATGAAACTCTGTTTTATTTACTATAACATGTTTTTGGATAGCTTGTAGAAAGACAAATGGCCTAAAAATTTATTACATCATTAGGTGGGGTAGATAGCCTAGCGGAAGACTATTCGGAGACCTCTGAACGTCGTTATCCCCACACGGTCGGAAATATTAAATCTGCCATAACTTTTGATACGTAACTCTGTTGTTTGTTATTATCTGTTTCTGGAAAGCTTGTAATGAGACAAAGGCCCTGGAAAATTATTACATCATCGGGTGATGTAGATAGCATAGCAGAAGACTTCTTGGACACCTAGGCTCGTTGTTATGCCTGTGCGGTCGTTAAATCTTAAATCGGCAATAACTTTTCCTACATAGCTCTGTTTCCTTATCATAACATATTTCCAAAATGCTTGTAATGGAAAGAAGGCCTAGGAAAATTATTACACCATTTGATGATATAGACTGTATAGCGTAAGACAACTTGCGACCCAGGGGCATCGTTATGCCCACGCGGTCCTTAAATATTGCATCGAACATAATTGTTGCTACGTAACTCTATTTTTTTTACAATAATTTGTTTCTGGATAGCTTGTAGTAAGACGAATGCCCTGAAAAATTATTATATCAATGGCTGATGTAGATAGCATAGTGGAAGACTAGTTGGAGATCTTGGGTCGTCCTTTTTGCCCTCGCGATCGTTAAATCTTAAACCAGCCATAACATTATCTACGTAACTCCATTTTCATATTATAATATATTTCCAGAAAGCTTGTAATGGGATGATGGCCCAGGAAAATTATTACACCATTGGATGATATAGATTGCACAGCGTAAGACTGCTTGCGACCCAGGGTCGTCGTTATGCCTGCACGGTCGGTAAATATTAAATCGGCCATAACTTTTGATATATAACACTGTTTTCTTATTATTATATGTTTCTGGAAAGCTTGTAATGAGACGAAGGCCCTAGAAAATTATTACACCATTGGGTGATGCAGATAGCATAGCAGAAGACTTCTTGGACACCTAGGGCCGCCGTTATGCCCGCGCAGTTGTTAAATCTTAAATCGGCCATAATTTTTCCTACGCAACTCTGTTTCCTTATTATAACATGTTTTCAGAATGCTTGTAATGGGACGAAGGCTCAGGAAAATTATTACACCATTGGATGATATAGATTGTACAGCGTAAGACAACTTGCGACATAGGGGCATCGTTATCCCCACGCGGTCCTTAAATTTTGAGTCGGGCATAACTTTTGCTATGTAACTCTATTTTTTTTTTGATAATATGTTTTTGGATAGCTTGTAATAAAACGACTGCCCTGAAAAATTATTACATCATTGGGTGATGTGGATAGCATAGTGGAAGACTAGTTGGACACCTAGGGTCATCGTTATGCCGGCACGGTTGTTAAATCGTAAATCAGCCATAACATCATCTACGTAACTCTGAGATGAAGCCCCCAGAATATTATTACACGATTGGATGATACAGATAGCATCGTGTTGGACTAATTGCGACCCAGGGGCGTCGTTATGCCCGCACGGTCCTTAAATTTTCAATCAGACATAACTTTTGCTACGTAACTCAGTTTTATTTACTATAATATGTTTCCGGATAGCTTGTAGAAAGACGAATGGCCTGAAAATTTATTACATCAGTGGGTGTTGTAGATAGTATAGCGGAAGACTACTCGGAGACCTAGGGTCGTCGCTATGTCCACACGATCGATAAATATTAAATCAGCCATAACTTTTGATACGTAACTCTATTTTTATTATTATCTGTTTCTGGAAAGCTTGTAATGAGACGAAGGCCGTGGAAAATTATTACATCAATGGGTGATGTAGACAGCTTAGCCGAAGACTTCTTGGACACCTAGGGTCGTCGTTATACCAGCGCGGTAGTTAAATCTTAAATCGGCCATAAGTTTTTCTACGTACTCTGTTTCCTTATAATAATATGTTTTCGGAACGCTTGTAATGGGATGAAGGCCTAGGAAAATTATTACACCAATGGATGAAATAGATTGTATTAAGTAAGATAACTTACGACCCAGGGGCGTTGTTATGCCCACGCGATCCTTAAATTTTTAATCGGACATAACTTTTGCTACCTAACTCTTTTTTTTTACTGTAATATGTTTCTAGATAGATAGCTTGTAATAAGTCGAATGCGCTGAAAAATCCTTACATCTTTGGGTGATGTAGATAGCATAGTGGAAGACTACTTGGAGACATAGGGCTGTCGTTCGTTAAATCTTAAATCAGCCATAACTTTACCTACGTAACTCCATTTTATTTGCTATAAAATGTTTCTGGATAGCTTGTGGAAAGACGAATGGCCTGAAAATTGTTACATCATTGGGTGATGTAGATAGCATAGCGGAAGACTACTTGGAGAACCAGGGTCATCGTTGAGCCCGCACGGTTAGTAAATATTAAATCGGCCACAACTTTTGATACGTAACTCTGTTTTTTTAATATTATATGTTTCTGGAAAGCTTGTAATGAGATGAAGGCCCTGGAAAATTATTACATCA
>QLOD02184372.1:0-10567 GCA_003260245.2 Sideroxylon spinosum
ATGCTTTTAGGGCCAAGTTTGATTTGAAGTCTTTTATATTATTTATCTCAACAAATCCTAATCCACGTTAGTCGTAATCCTTTGTTGTGAACCTAAAATTTCGTGTAGATTTTTTGAAGGTTTGCTTAGCTTTTCTTAGAGTTTAAATAGTTCGCCTTTGACTTTGTCACACTCTTTTTTCCCTCTCTTCCAGTTGGTCTTTCAATACTACATCTATGTTTTTCAAGGTCTCATACACTTTTTCAAGCTTACATAAAGCATTTTCAACTTCATTGTATTAAGCTACAAGAGTTTCTTTTTCCTTTTTCAGGACTCAAACATTAATTTTTAACCTACTATTTTCTTTTAACAACTTTTGATTTATTTCAAGTAATTCAGACTTTTCACCTTTACTAATTTATTCTTCATTATTAGACGAGGAAGAGGAAGAATGAATGGAATTAATATTTGAACACTCACCAATCTCAGCGGAGCTATTTTGAGAAGATTTAGATTTACCCATATCCATGTAGAATTTGGTGATACCTCGTAAGTTTTTCTCATCTTAGAATGTCATGAAGACTGTGAAATTGCTGGAAGAGTCATCATCTTCAGATTTTTTTTGTAGATTCGTTGTCAAACTCATCCCAAATGACAGTAAAACACTTTTTATGATTCTGATATTTCATTTGATTAGGGCAGTCTTAGGAGATGTGTCCATAACCATGACACTTGAAACATTGAATTCCTTTATTTTTCGAGCCCCTCTGTTTGTTTTCACCATCTTTACCAAAGTTGGAATCTTTACCTCTCTTTTTAGGCTTGTTGAAGGAATTTTTTTGTAGAGGGTTTGACTTCCTTGCCTACCGCTTTTGAATAATAGATTTCAACTTCTTGACAAGAAAAGCAATTTCTTCATCTTCCATGATACTACTACTTAAGATCTCGTCTTTGTGATTTAGAAATTCCTAGATGAGTCTGCTCTTACACCAATTGAACGAATAAGTGAAGCGCTAGTATCAAATAATTAGCCAAACAAACAAGTTCCGAAAAATAAATGAACATAGACATTTTAATGTAGCACCAAAATCGAAAAAACCACAAACTTCTTTCACTATATAAAACAGGTTACAAGCTACAATCACAAAGTTACATAATCAAAAACCCCTTAATCTATTGCGTTGAGACTTTACTTGTATCACAACGATAAGCCTTCACTAATGAAAGACCAATCCAAAACCCTGATGATCAAAAACCCATGTGTATGATGAATTTTAGCTAAGTGAAAAATTGAGAATTTCTTGAAGTAGCATAGGCAACGTTACTCTTTCTTTCTGTTTTATAAAAACCCTAGAAGAATTGTTCAATATATAAAGCATTCCAGCAATCCAATTGTATATAGGATTGTATAGTTTGCAGCTTCCAAAATCTTGTTACTTTTAAAATGTTTTAGGAGTCTTTTCAAAATATTTTAAAAAACTTTCCAATCTCCTCGAACATTATGAAACTTTCTTTAAAGTATCTTCAAATTTGTATTAGGAAACTTTCCTTTAAGTATCTTCAATCTCGTATTAGGAAACTTCCTAAAAAACTTCTAATCTATACTTTTGACACCTTAGTTAAATGCTTAAAAATACAAGTTTGAAATCGTTGTTTTATTCACTAATTTACCAATTACGAAAATAAACCTAACAATAATAAGATCTCTACTACCACTTTAACTAAAACTCTACAGTAGAAATCACATATATAATTAATGTTAATTAACGTTTCAATCCTAAAAAAATTAATATTATGCACAATTTTGAAAAAATAACTTCTATATATTATTTAATTCTTTATTTTTTTATTTATAAATATTATTTATGTCGCCATAAATTTTAATTATTTATTTTTTACGATTTTTTATTTATTATTATACAATTCCAGATTATAAAAAATGTAACATTACTAATTCTAACAACCTAAAAATGTGGGAAAAATTAAAAAAAAAAAAAATCTATTGATTATGCTATCATCATCGCGTAGAAAATAAAAAAAAAAAGGAAAATTAAATAGAGCATATTTTAAACTCAAAAATATTTAAAAAAAAAAGAATGAGATAAATAAAATTGAATTTATACATGTAAATCTCATATCAAAATGAAAAAATGATAGCAAAAACGGAAACAATTTCAGAATTTGCAAATTGAAGCAACCCAACCTCTCCCCAACTCAAGGTGGAGGCAATATTATTAATTCATTTACTTACAAAATTTCTTAAACTTGCACTTTTAGAATCTGGTAAAAATTAAATAAATAAAATTCAAAAATGAAATCTATAGAAACAAAGTCATGAGTCGATTGTCTAAAAATTTATGAAAATAAAAACTTCAAAATTTTTTTTTTAAAAAAAAAATAACTAATCTATGTTCGAAACACACACTGGCGCAAAAAAAAAATTGCAAAATCAAGCATAGAACCACTAAAAGATAAAGAAATAAGAGAAAATAGTAAAGGCACATGAACAATTAGAAAAGAAAATGATACAAGAGTAATATAAGAAAAACTAAAACTCAGATGGAAGTAATCTAAGTGAAAGAAGCGTTCCGGCAATCATCTTCACCAATGATCATCGTGGCTGAGCAGTGGTTACCATCAATTCAGACATCAAGTGCTCATCCATATATCTTTTGCATGGCATGTATCTTGGCTAATGATCATCATAGCTGAGGGTGATTTATGCCTACATTATGAGAAATCAAGAGAGAAAAATATATCTCATTACTTTCAAGAAACCTACTCAAAATAGCCATGTAACAAATATTATTTTTAAGATATGAGGAGCAAAATGGTTACAACGTGCACAAAAGAAACTCGTGAAAGATAAAAGATGTTAGTTTGGTTATTTTAACATATATAAAGAGTAAAATAGGCACTTTACAGATAATTTCAATAACCCAAAGTGAAAGACGTTATAAAATATGGTGGTTGAAGTTGAAGATTCGATTCTTGCTCATATTATATTAATAGATGTGGATTTTTTACTATAATAAAGAGAGTGAGAAGACAAAATATCAATATAAAGTCAAAGTAGACTTATTAATATAGTAGAGATAAAATCTCAATTTGACGTTTTCTATCGTAAAAAAGAGAAAATAAAAAAATAATAAAAAAAACAAGATAAGATGTTACTACTATTGACGAGTTCTACACAGAGGCTTCTACTATACAAATTATAAACCTAGGAACGAATAAAATTAAAAACTTATGCATTCATGAATTGGTCATAAAAATTCAATCCAATTGGCCCATCTTAATTTTAATATTTTTTTTATTTTTTAAAGAAATTGTAGCTAAAATATAATTCTAAAATCTAGATTGTAGGGATTTATAATCAGGATAGAATTATAATTCTCTTCCCACCATCTCTATTATGGTACAAAACTCCAAGAATTGTTGACATAAATTTCAAATATTGTTACTTATTAAGTGGTTCAAAAACTTTTGTAAGTGGATGACATAAATATTTATTGACAGTGGTGTGGGACAGAAAAAAATAAAAATTTTGTGAATAAAAATTAAAAATAACTTATTATGAGAGAAATATCTTTTAAACATTTTCTCAAGCCAAATTATTATTTAGGTATTTTTTCCCACAACATTGCTAAAGTTCAGTAATCAGAATTTTCTAGGTGTTTACATACAGTGGTTTGTAACATTACCTTTATTGTGTGACCTAATACTCATGTGGAGATTTTGTATATTCAGAGCAAAAGTGTGGCTAGGATTGAAAGATAAAGTTGAAATAACTTCTTGTTTATTTATTTTTTTTTATGTATGTGATTTTTTATTTTTTTTCTTTGATGAAACATCTATAAAAAATTTCTTTTTGATGCTTAAACATGTTAACATTAATGGTTAAAATTGTAGAGCAATTGAAACTTTATATCATTTTTCATTAAGTTATTGAGTTAATCAATTTGATCCTATTAACATAAAAGCTTACTAGGAGGGGTGGATATATTTTTTCACTATGAAGAAAATAAAATTTTAAGAACACATTATTTTTAGTATTTGTTTGGAAGAAGGTGGATGAGGAATGAGAGAGAGTTGCAATGCATTATAGGAATTCCATAATTAGGGGTGCGCAAAATTGAAATGGAATTGAAATTTTGATTTTTTGGTTAAATCGGCTGTGCTATTGGCATTTGGTTTGTTTTTTAATTTTTTTATGCTTTAAAAATCCAAAAATAAGGAAACAGAAAATGCTCTATTTTTCTTATTTTAAGATTTTCTTTATTTTGGATTGAAAACACTCAAAACGATTTTATTGTCATTTTTCATTTCATGTGTAAACTCATTTTTTGTTTTCTAAAACAAACTTTAAAAATAAAAGTGACCAAACGCATTTGTGTTATTTTCCTTGTTTTCAAAAGTGTATAATGAAAAATGAGCTCAACAAAAATAAAATAAAATAGAAAAACAAACTAAATGAAGCCAAAAGGGGAGGTTGACATCCTTGTAACATTAAATTTAAGAACCGTTGGCTTAAAATTTAATGATTAAGATTTATTTAAGTGTTTTTTAGATTAAAAATATGTGATGTCAATTCTTTCAAATCCCACAAGATAGGACCAGCGTGATGGAAAAGTTAACTTTAGTTAAAAGGCTTATTATAAGAATTTGATGTAATTTTATAATACATTTTTAATGAATTTTTTTTAAAATCATTAAAAAAGCATATTCAGATTATTTATAAGTGAAAAACAAGTGAAAATTCTTCCCAACTCTGCATATATACTACTAGAGAGAGCCTATTAGAGCTTTTTTACCTAAATAATAATAATATCACAATTTACAAAAATAGGATGAAGCCTAACTAATTACAAAAACAGGGCCTGTGTCATTACTATTATCGATGACATACATGTCGGCATCACTACTGATGACACCAAACTAAATTTATAGAGTTTAAACTACTCGACAGTGTAACCATGTGGCATTTCTAATGACGACATCACTATGTCAGCACTATTAGTGATGACACCAGCTTAGGTCAGTGACGAATAAGAAAGACAGAAATAGAGCCACCTCATTTGGATTTAAACATTCAATACCATCTAAAATTTCATCCAAAATTAAGGACGTTGAATACACAAATACCATGTCCCACAAACCCCAGCATGGTAATCTATGGTGTCAAGGTTGAAACAGTTGACGCAAAATAAAGCAAATTAAAAGAACCAAAGCATCGAACTAAAGAAATGAGAACGTGTGTATGTGCGTGTGAGTATATCGGCTTGACTTGAAGGAGTGGTATATACTCTTATTTTGTAGCTGTTGGAGTGGGAGACGAGGAAAGTAGTTTGCAAAGGAGGGAGCAGCCTTCAATGGCGGTGAGGAGGTGATCCGTTCTAGTAATTAACAATAGTTGGAGAGATAAAGAGAGAGAGGGAGACATTATTTCAGTGACGAGGGAATTGATTTGACTAGTGAGGAGGGTTGTTTTATATCACATAATATCGTCATACTAATGTCGACACCGAGTTTACTTGTCAATGCTAACCATAATACAGCGGATTCGAATAATTTGAATTTTTTAGTGTCATCAACAGTGATGTTGACATGCATACCATCAATAATAGTGATGTCACAAGTGCCATTTTTACAATTAATAAAGTTTACCTTGTTTTCCTAAATTTTAATATTACATTTGTACAATTGATTAGGTTTCACCTTATTTTGGCAAATTGTAATGTTATTATTAATGTCCGATTGGATGGTACTAAAATTTCAAAGGATAAGTTTAGAGGGGGTATAAGATAAGATGGGGTATTATTTTTAGAGGATTGGCCCATATTGATGTGATGTTTATGGAAGGGGGATAACTTTTGACTTGATTTGGATGTTTTATAAATAAGAGGGGTGAATAATGGAAAAAGTAGTCAAATGACTCTTCTGCCCCTGTGATGTCCCAAACGTTGTTACCCATTAAATTTGTTAGAATCCTTAGAATATTCTAGATAGTTATGGGCTGTAATTGATTGTATTTCCTAAATTTGTTTTCCTAAATTTGGTATTTCGTAATCCTAGTATTTCCTAATTTGATTGTAATCTACAAGTATAAATACAATACAAAGGGAGATGAGGATTCAACTCACTCTCAATTATTCTTTTATTCCTTTCAACTTGGTATCAGAGCAACTTTTGATTCTACAAAAAAAAAAAAACCTTAGTTTTTCAATGGCAGCTTCGTCTACCGTCGCGGTGCCTCACCAAAAACCACCTTCCTATTCGTCGAAGTTGATCGTCAACCCTAATAGGAGAATCATCCGGCGTCGACGACCACACCAGCCTGAGATCGTCGCCGAAGGGTGTCGTACGTGACCACACACGCCGATCATCATCGCTGTTGTCGTCCTCACGCGCCCAAGCCTTCTCGGTGCGTGTCAGTGCGTGCATGGCCAGCTGATCTCCGGCGACCCTTTACAGTGGTCGTCACTCGTTGCTTGATCCTTTTCTATGGTTTGTTGATCGATTTGAGGAGTTTTTGACATGCTATCTGAGTTCTTCTTTGTCGGCTTCCTAGTTTTGCTCACTGTTCATTGATCCGCTGCTGTGTATGGATCTCGTGTGGTTCTTTGGCCATCCTTGGTCGTTGTTTGCCCTTTGTTGCTGATCTTCGAAATTTGTGTGGTATTACATCTTCCATTATGGCTCTCCCTCTTCATAAGAATAAGACTTCCGGTATTGAGGCTCCTATTGCATCTGTTGTGCCTATTGACAGTCTCCCTAAATCCATTTCTTGTGAAAAATTGAATGGAACAAACTATCTGATATGGTCTCATGCCGTTTGTGTATTCTTGATCAGTCGCCAGTTAGAAAAATATATTACAGATCCTCCACCAGATTCGAAGTCTCCCTCCTTTTCCCAATGGAGGGCTACAGATGCTGTTGTCATAAGCTGGATATGGCATAGCTTAGAGCCTTCAGTATTTCGTACTATTGCTTTGTGTGGATCTTCCAAAGCAATATGGGATTCATTAGCCGACTCTTTTTCTCAAAAGAGTAATATTTCGGAGATCTTTGATGCGTTTGAGAAGCTTTTCTCCTTTCGCCAAGGCACTCAACCACTATCTGAATATTACAGTAACCTTAAAGCATTAGTGATCACCTTTTGCAATTTCGCCCCTTTTCAGAGACGAAGGCCGAGGTGATACGACAATGGGATGAGCTCATGACTGTTTTACTTCTTGCTGGCCTTAATGATTTTCTTCGCAGTTATCGAGATCAGCTTCTAGCAGGGGAGACCATACCCACCATAGCCAATGCTTACTCTCGTCTTCAGCGTTCTTCTTTGGGGCAGCATTCTCACCTAGCTTCATCGACTAGTGGTTTTAATTCTGCTGCCCTTGTTGGTGGTTCTGGAGGTCGTGGTTCTCGTGGTGGGTCTCGTGGTGGTTCTCTTGGTAGTGGTCGTGGTTCTGGACGAGGCACCAAGAAATGTGATAACTGGGGAGGCACTAATCATTCTGAACCGTACTGCTGGAAGAAGTATGGGCGTCCTGAGCAAGCCCATCATGTCACTACTGAGTCCACTGGTACTGACTCTTCTACACAGAGTACTTCTGCTATGAGTGATCGTTCCACATCTGGTACTACCTCTCAGGGTCTCTTCACTCCTGCTGAATTAGAGGCTATTGTGCAGGCTCTTCGCATCTCTCGCTCGTCTACTGCTACTTTAGCACAGTCAGGTAGTATTGCTTGCTTTACTTCTCCATCACCCTCTCCATGGGTCATTGATTCTGGTGCCAGTGCACACAGCTCTGGTAATCATTCCTTATTTTCTAACTTAGCTGTTACCACCCATAGTATTACCCTAGCCGATGGGCCTGTGGCCGGTAAAGGATGCCTTCATCCTTCTCCCTCCTTTGTCTTACCCTCTAATCTTTTTGTTCCTAAATTTCTATTCAATTTGTTATCTGTTATTCAATTAACTAAGTCTCTGAATTGTTTTGTAACCTTTCCTCTTTCTTCTTGTGGATTTTAGGATCTCAGGACACAGAAGACGATTGGTTTGGGATATGAACGCGCTGGTCTCTACTACCTTGATCCTGCCAGCTTTACTTCTTCTCATTCAGCCTTCAGTGCATCCGTGTCTCCTTTACAATGGCATTATCATTTGGGTCATCCGTCATTAGCTCGTCTTAAGCTTGTTATTCCTAGTTTAGAGTATATTTCGAGTCTTGAATGTGAGCCTTGTCAATTTGGCAAGCACCACCGTAATTCGTTTTCGAGTCATAAAAGTAGTCGTCAGTCTAAATCTTTTGATGTAGTCCATACGGATATTTGGGGACCTTCAAGAATTGCTTCTATTAATGGATTTTGGTATTTTGTCATTTTTGTTGATGACTATTCTCATATGACTTGACTATTTTTGATGAAACAACGTTCTGAGCTACCTGCTATTGTTTTACGATTTTATAATGAAATTCTCACTCAATTTGACACAAAAATTAAAAGTCTTCGCTCTGATAATGCTCTTGAATACACTCAATCTGTCATGACAAATTTTGTGTTGAGCAAGGCATCCTTCATCAAACTTCTTGCGTTCATACCTCGCAATAGAATGGTGTTGCTAAACGAAAACACCGTCATTTATTGGATATCGCCCGTACCCTTCGTTTCAATATGAATCTTTCAAAACCATACTGAGGGGATGCTGTCCTGACTGCTTGCTATCTTATAAATCGGGTTCCTTCGCCTCTTCTTGGTAATCAGTCTTCCTTTTCTCTCCTATATCCTTCTATTTCTCCTTTTTTTCTCCCACTTCGTACCTTTGGTTGCGTCGTTTTTGTTCATAATTTGGGTCCCGGTTTAGACAAACGTTCTCCTCGTGCTCGTCGTTGTGTCTTTCTTGGGTACTCTCGCACTCAAAAGGGTTATCGGTGTTATCATCCTCCTACTCGTAAGTACTTTGTTAGTGCTGACGTTTCCTTTTCTGAGTCCACCCCTTATTTTTCTCGTGAGGGGGAGGCTGCTGCTCTTTCCTCTCGAGAGGGGGAGTCATCTCACACTACACAGATTCCCTTTGCTGGTGTCACAGTAAGATAAATCAGTTTACCCACAAGTCGACGATATCTCCCAATATCAGAGAAGAGTTCACCACTTTCGAAGTCTAGATGAATAGAAGGATCCATAGGAGTATCAGTAGGGCGAGATCCCAACAAACCAGTTTCAGAGAGTAAATCCAATGCATATTTTCTTTGGGATAGAGAAATACCCTGTGAAGAACGAGCAATCTCAATCCCTAAGAAATAGCGTAATGCTCCAAGATCCATTGTTTTGAACTGCTTCCCCAAATAACTTTTCAGTGCAGAAATACCCTCGTTTTCGTTACCTAAGATGATGATATCATCCACATAAACAATTAAAACAATAATACCAGATGATGACTGACGCACAAATATTGAGTGATCCGATGTGATCCGTCGAAAACCATAGTTGAGAAGAGCAGAACTGAACCGATCAAACCATGCTCGAGGGGATTGTTTGAGTCCATACAAAGCCTTATGCAAGCGACAAACAAGGTGTTCACTACCCACAGCAACATTTCCAAGAGGCTGATCCATATATACTTCCTCTTGAAATTCGCCATGCAAAAAGGCATTTTTAACATCTAATTGAGATAAGGGCCATGACTTACTTACTACAACAACCTATAGAATGCGAACTGAATTAAGGCGAGCCACTGGTGAAAAAGTCTCCAAATAATCAACACCATAAGTCTGGGTGTATCCTTTAGCAACCAACCGAGTCTTAAATCTTTCAATAGATCCATCTGGCAAATATTTCACTGTGTAGACCCAACGACATCCTACTGTTTTCTTCCCAGGTGGAAGAGAGGTAAGCTCCCATGTATGATTATGCTGTAATGCCTGCATCTCCTCATCCATCGCTTTCTTCCAGTCAGGAGATAATAATGCCTGCTTATAAGATGTAGGAGGAGAAACAGAGGACAAAGTACAAAGAAAGGACTGGAAACGAGGCGATACACGATGATATGAAATAAATTTAGCAATAGGATGTTGAGTACACACTCGTTTACCTTTCCTTAATGCAATGGGAAGATCATCAATTTCAAGAGGCTCGGTCTCAACAGATGTAGTTGTAGTAGGTGTCTCAAGAGGCTCAGGATTCATAGGAACAGAAGTAACTGGTGTAGGACGAGTACGGCGTTGATATACCTGTAAAGGTGGTGGCACACCAGAAACACTAGGAGCTGGAAGTCGTTCAGATTGGAGGTCTACTTCTGGATATTGCAATTTTGTTGGTGGTAATCTCGTAAGTTGGCGTAGTAAGAAACAGAAGGTTGTTGCTCGTTCTAGTGCAGAGGCAGAGTATCGTGCCATGGCTCATACTGCGTTTGAGATGCTCTGGGTACGTTCTCTTCTTCAGGACTTTGGTATTTCAGTTCCAGCTCCGATGTCTATGTTCTGTGACAATTAGGCTGCAATATTCATTGCTAGCAATCCTGTCTTTCATGAACGAACCAAGCATATTGAAGTTGACTGCCACTTCATTCGGGATCACATACTTAAGCGTG
>QLOD02184473.1:0-10554 GCA_003260245.2 Sideroxylon spinosum
GTGACATACACAAACATGTCTTTCTTCTAATGATATACTTATGTTGAAAACGCTTGTGAACTTTTACCTAGAATGTAATCACACCTAGTTCTGTGATTTAAAACTCAGTGTGAAATTCTCTCTTATCTAATAATACTCATTAAGTAATGGGGGCAGGCCATGCCAACCACTATGTGGTCAAGTTTGCCAAATGACAACAGATTTAGAAACGAAAATAGTTGACTCACTATATGTCACCGACCTTATATAATAAGGTCAGAAAGACATAAAATCTCTTGTAAATGTGAAAATTGCTTGTCTACTTGTTTGATAATGACATGAACTTTTAACAGAATATGCTTGGGAATACGCTTATGAATTGAATCTTACCATCACTTGCTCGTGGAAAAGCCTTTTGAATTGAATCCCACCATAATGGGCTTGATAATATGCTTTCAAATTCGATCCAGCTACCTGGAGATGCTTTCGAATATGCTTGAGAATTAGCTTTCAAAAATGACCTTGGGAAAATGCTTTTGTAGATTAGTCGACCAGAATATGCCCGGATGGGTGCTTTTAAGTTGAACTTCTATTAAGACATGCTTTTTAAATATATCTCGGCCAAAATATACTTGAGAATGATTTGCTTCCTTCGTGTAATGTAGCTTCGGATCTTTTTTAGACTTTTCCTCTCGGATGACATTGCTTTTCTATAAACGAATGTTCGAATGCTAATAACTTTGCTCGAGAGTTCCTCTTCTTATGTTCGTTTGAGAAAGCGAATTAATATCCGGGAATAAACTTGCTCATATTGTACCTTGTTGGAAATAAAGCCCTTGGAGGATGAGAGCTCCTGTGGTTTCCATGCGTTTCTAATATAATTATTGACAAGCTTTAAACTTGAGTATCAGATGTCTAATAAAGACCTTGTCCACGCCATATTTATAAATAAGTTCTTCCATTGCTTCCTTCATATGATTTGCTAATCTGTAATATGCCTTGCAGCTGATCGAATGTTATGCGTGTTACTTGGGAATAAAGTGGCTCATGCTCAAGAATAAAACTTACTTGGGCATAAAGCCTTATTGGGAATAATTCAATTGTGATTGAAAAGCATGAAGCAATCTTTTCTTTGTTCTTGAAGACCCATCTGTTGCCTGCATCGATGCAATGTGTAGGTTGCTTGGAGCATAGTTCGACTGTTACCTTTGTAGATCGGGGACTAGGGACACAACTCGGTAATTGCTTGTGAAGGTCGGGCGATTAAGTAACTACTTAGGAAGGGATTACATTTGCTCGGGAAGAATTAGAAAATCTTCTTGCTAAGTTGGGAATGAAATACTTTTACTTGCGTAGTCGCCCTACTCAAGAATGAAATATCTTAGGTCAGAAAATTAGTGTAGATCGGAAGTTACTTGTGATAAATGTCACTTTGATCGGGAAGCTTGAAAGTATGGTGGCCTTGCTCGAGCATATAAGAACCAACCACATTGCTTAAACCAATGATCCTATGAGAGATTGCTAATGGGGCAACTATCTGTTTGATCTTTATCATAAGCAAAGAAGGATAATGATGGTGCTCGGGGTTTACTCGACGAAACTCGAAATCTACCGGAGATTGATGGGGAAGAAGAAGAATTTTTCTCGGGGGTCTCGGGAAGCTTCTTAAGTTTCGATATCTTTAGAAAATTAAAACAAAATAGTCAAAAGTATTTTGCACTAATATTCTACTATGCTGATAATTCGGGGACTTATTCGGAGGGTTCAGAAATGAAGTAATTTGTTCGGGAAGAATAAAACTCTGCCTAGGAGCTAACCATGTTGCTTGGGAAAGCTTGTTATATGTAAAAGAAGAAAGTCCAGAGCAAAAGTAAATTATATATAGATGAATTGGAGATGAAGTTGATTGTTTGAAATTGTTCAGACGTTGCAGGTGAATTGCTCGGGAACTTTAGGTAGTTGCTTTTGGAGCTCGGGAATCTACCTATAGAGCTCGGGAACAAACGATCTTGATCAAGGAATTGCTCGGGAAGCAATGGAGTTGCTTGAGGTCACTCGGGTGACCAGAATTATGAGATGCAGTGTCATAGGCCTCAACAATCTCAGAGCATAGATGTAAATCATCCTTGTTGTTAGCAATTAAGTAGGCTTTAAGTAGGAGGTATGTAATCTCGAGAGCTTTGGTATAGAGAATATAGTATTGAACCCGTCTTGTTCGAGACTGGTTGTGGGGACACTGTAAGGTCGTCACAAAGGGAAAGTTCCTGGGAATGCTAATTGTCGAGATAATTATGTTAAGGATGCTTTAACGCTTAACTCAAAACTTACGTGAAAGAACCTGAGCGTCCATAGCTGAGCATCTTTTTAAGTATGTGCTTGAGTAAATGAATTGAACTTAAAATAAACTCAACTGAATACTACCCAACGAATTAAATATGATCTGCTGTTGAGATCATCTACTTGCAAATACTCTCAATAATGCTGGAAAGCAGAGCAAGAGAGAAAACAAAGTAGAGTTGAGTTTTATACTGTGAAAACTTCAGACGGCCATAACTTTTCACTCGAGTGTCCGATTGAGGTGATCTTTTTTTTATTTTTTATTTCATGTATTTTTTCGAGATCTATGCAACCAAATCGCCTATGGCGGTTTGAAATGATCAGAATTTCAAAATAAGGTCATCTTCATGACTTTTTTAGACTTTTCTTCTCGAATGACATTGCTTGAATATGAATAAGTGTCTGAATACTGATAACTTTGCTCGGGAATACCTTTTCTGAGTAGTGACCTTGCTCGGGAAGGTAACCATGCTCGAGAATGTGATTTAAAATTGCTCAGGGCTTCTTACTTTGAAGAATACCTCTGCTCGGAGAGACAACTATGCTCGAAATTGTGCTTTAAACTTGTTCGGGGATACCTTTACCAAGGAATTACCTTGCTCGGGGGTACTTTCGAAGTCGGGATTGTGCTTTAAACTTGCTCGGGGATACCTTTACTAAGGAATTACCTTGCTCGGGAGTACTTTCGAGGTCGGGATTGTGCTTTAAACTTGCTCGGGGATACCTTTACTTTACTATAAAATTACCTTGCTCGGGGGTACTTTTGAAGTCAGGATTGTGCTTTGAACTTACTCGGGTGTACCTTTACTAAGGAATTACCTTGCCCGGGGTTATTTTCGAAGTCGGGATTGTGCTTTGAACTTACTCGGGTGTACCTTTATTGAAGAATTACCTTGCTCAGGGAGAGAGTCATGCTCGGAATTGTGCTTTAAACTTTCTTGGGAAATTTTTCCTATACTTAAGAATATCGTGCTTGGAATAAACCTGCTCAGGAGAGCATACTCGGGATAGCCTTTTGGCCGGGCTGATCATAATCTGCTTGGGAATATCATGTTCTGCTAAGGAGCGATATGATCTGCTTGGAAGCAATATGCTTAGTAAGCTCTCTACTCGGAAACAATTCAAATGACCCTTCTCGGGAAATAACTTTTAATCTTGCTTGAGAGTAGAGTTTTGCTTTTGCTAGGGAATAAGCTTTTGAAGATAACCCAAACGGAATGTGCTCGGGAATAAAACTTTGAAGGTTAACAAAACCAGAATGAGCTTAGAATCCATTTTTGAACGTGAAGCCAACCTGAATGAGGTCGGGAATAGTCTTTTGAGGTCAATAGAATAAGCTTTTGGACGTGATCAGAACAAGAATGAGCTTGGAATCCGCCGCTTTTGAACATAAAGCCAACCAGAATGAGGTCGGGAATAAGCTTTTTAGTTCGGGAATAAGTTTTGGACGTGATCAGAACCAGAATGAGCTTGGAATCCATTCTGAACATGAAGCCAACCAGAATGAGGTCGGGAATAAGCTTTTTGAATTGAATTCAGCAAGAATAGGCTTTTGAACCAGCACTAGGGAGACCTAGTGAGGCAATTCTTTTTGAACCAACACTAAAGAGAACTAGTGAGGTAATCTTTTTGAACCAGCACTAGGAAGACCTAGTGAGGCAATCCTTTTGAACCAGTAGTAGGAAGATCTAGTGAGGCAATCTTTCTGAACCAACACTAGAGAGAACTAGTGAGGCAATCCTTTTGAACCAGCACTAGGAAGACCTAGTGAGGCAATTCTTCTGAACCAGCACTAGAGAGAACTAGTGAGGGAATCCTTTTGAACCAGCACTAGGAAGACCTAGTGAGGCAATCTTTCTGAACCTGCACTAGAGAAAACTAGTGAGGCAATCTTTTTGAACCAACACTAGAGAGAACTAGTGAAGCAATCTTTAATTTTGTGCATGTCTCTGAAATGACTTCTTTCGTGGTACTCACCTGCAAGAAACTTTCAATAATAACGAATGTTCAAGTAAATACTTACATGTAAAATAGCTTCAGATCTTCACATAAGTTTATAGAAATTTGATGAAAACTGATGAAATCCAGCTTAGGAGTGTGATATGAGCTGACTATAGTCCTGTCTTGGGGAATAAGTGCTCGAGGACGACACAAATGGCATGCTCGGGGACAAAATAGGCATGCTCGGGAAAGGAGTATAGATATATCTTGGTAAGATTATAGACAAGCTGAAGCCTGCTCGGGGTAGAAAATATAAACTTGTTACGATAAAATGCTTCTTGTCTGCAGCAAATAACCACTCATGGAATAGCGTGGTCTTTTTATGTTGAACATACACACGAGTTACGGAGATAATGCTTGATAATTACACAATAATGTTCAGCAGTCCAACAATCATCAAGTAATATCCATGTTCACATTAGTATTTGAAAAAATAAATAAGATGTAGCTCGATATAAGGAAACAAATCTATCTACTTTGCTGAGATTCTTAGAGATTGAAAATATCCTCATCAGTTCGAGATACTCCCAGCGGCAGCGAGATAATACTTAAAATGGTAAGATAATGCCCCCAGCACCGGTAGAAAAAATAATGGCCCCGAGCAATAAATAATGCCCCCAGCGGTAATAAGGAAGTGCGATCAGTAGCGATAGAAGAAATATTTGCAACGACAGTAAAAGAAATGCTTCCTGCAGCGGCGATAGAAGAGATGCTCCAGAGGCGGTGGCGATAAAAGAGATGCTTCCAACTAAAGGAACACTTCCGATAAAAGAAATGCTTTTTGCAGTGACGGTAAGACAAACGCTATTCACGGTAGAACAATTCATGGGCACAAATACGTTCCCCACGGTGGGCGCCAAATGTTCGGTAAAATTTTAACCTTCTTCTTCCATAGACCCTTTTCTCTTCATGTTTCTTTAGATCTTCGTTCGATGTCACCTGCATATAACAAAAACAGTGAAATATAGTGGTCATAGGTGGTCCCCGACCGAGGACTCTCCGATGCTTAAGTTAGTCATAGGCTTATGAATAACACTTTTACATGGAGAGAGAGAGAGAGAGTCAAATCAAGAGAGAGAAGAGGCAGAAGAAGAGAAAAAAAAAGCACATACCTTGACTTCGTTTCCGGTATTTATAGATGGAGTGTATAACATACTTTCTGTTGATGTGACTACTGCTTTATTTTGATATGACTTAAAGTGGATATTAGTGGCTAACATTAAATGCCATATGGTGTAAGATTTGGGAAACGTGTGGAAGTGGCTTTGTTGTATATATTTTACAGATTTTGTCTCCTGAAGCACTCAAGTATAATTTGTAAAGTAATCGTACAACGTAACTACCAAACTGTTTAGTCCCAATACGACTAGAGTATACTCCTTGGTCGGAGGGTGTAATTTATGGTCGGGGAAACACAATTGTGGTCGGGGTGATATTTTTTGTACCAACAGTAGGAGAGTGAATTGGTTGAATTGGAGAAGACGGGAATTGATGTCTTTGGTGGCCGAACTTGCATTTTCTTATTGTGTTTTTAAGGTAATGATAATGCATTATCATTTTAAGTTTTCATTAATGGTGCTTATTAACAATAAAATAAAAACTAAAAAATTACTTCAATACATAGATTTGGCATTTTATCGTGCTCTATAAGATAACTAGGTATTCTTATGTCAAAGGTACGAAAACTAAGATCCCCTTTCCTCCCCCTTTCTGTCACATGAGACCACTCCTCTCTCTCTCTCTCTCTGCCTCTATTAATTAATACAAATGTTCCATTAGCTGAGCCAAATTGTAATATAAATATTTTAGTTCAAAATTTGAAGGAATTCAAATCCAAATTCCTTCAGTCGGCTCATTCAACAAGGAAGAAACGGGTAAGTGCTATTTTTCTATTTTTGTTGAAAAAAAAAAAGAGGGGAAGAAGAAGAAAAGTTTGTGACTAGGGGTGATATTATTGCATCGTGAATTGTTTACAAAAATAACATTTGAAAGATTGAAGAATCTTAGGTAACATTTGATTTATCGGTTATTAATCTACTTTTCATTTTACGTTTTTTTTAAATGAGTAAAACAGCTCAAAACGTATTTGGTTATCTGTGTTTCTAAAATTTATTTAGAAAATAGAAAATAGGTTTACATATGAAATGCAAAATAACAAAATTAGCTTAAGCATTTTTAACTCAAAATAAAGAAAATCTCAAAATACGGAAATACATTTTCTGTTCTTTTTTTTTTTAAATTTTCAAAACATTAAACAGAAAATAAAAAAAAATATAAATTAAACCAAATACCACCTTATACTTGGAAAATCAGTTTACATTATTTTCTAAAATTTTACATCTCTTCTGTAAAAATTTGCAAGATTATATATGGGGAGGGCTAGGAATCCGAGTTGTAGTATAGTCTGAGGCTTTGAGCAGTCTAACGTTAATTTATTCCATGTAAATAAGAATTTTGTAAAGTAATTGATTTTTTAAATAATTGAATGGCAATCTACGTCCATATCCTCTTTCTTTTCTAATCTATATTCAACATTGTTACAACATTCTAAAACAATTTCGTTTTGGATTAAAAAAATAAGAAATAAAAAAATCTCAAATATGATACACTTTTTGCACTCAAATCTTACTCTTATCGAATGTATTTTGGGTTGAAATTGTATCATATTTTAGTGCAAACAGTGTATTAGATTTATGATTTATTTATTTATTTGTTCCAAAACGATGTTATTTTGAAATGTCAAAAAAATGTTGGAAAATTTTGTTATAAACCTAGCATTTCTCCCCCTTTTTTTTTGCGATTTTTAAAACATAAAACAGAAAAAACAAACCCTAGGGCCAAGGGGTTTGCTCCCCCTGCGATCTCAGGTTCGAAACCCGCTTATCACTGATACCGTGGCCACTGGAGGGTTTACCCGATCGTGAACTTCAGGGCCCTCAGGGATTAGTCGAGGTGCGCGCAAGCTAGCTCGGACATCCTGAGATATCAAAAAAAAAAAAACAGAAAAAAACAAACCAAATGTTACCTAATTTTTTAGTAGTTAGCTTTTAACTTTTTATTTATTTGATATTTTTGCTTTCATGGTTTAAAAAAGTTTAAAATATAAGAGGATAAATTTAATAATTTCAGAAAAAAAAAAACTAAATAACAAGAAACTAAGAGTTCCTAAACGAAGCCTTAGATATTTTCTACATTGGCACATATTCTGACATTCTCGCATCCTCTCTAGTTCATATGAGTATTGAGTACTAGAAATTGGCTATGCTTAAAGATAGAAAAATAAAATTTTTTTTTTTATAGATGACACGATTATTGTGAAAAAAAGATGTATGGATTTGTTATTTATTACAAATATTATCATTTTCTAATATTAATTTTAAATTTTTTATAAAAAATATATGAGAAGAGTTAGAGAGTGTATTTTCCCACGAAGTGACCAAAAAAAAATAACATTTAATGTTCAAACTCTAAAAAATAAAATAAAATTCAAATACCTCAAATAGCAATAAAAAAATAGTTCCCTATAGATTTATAAAAAAAAAATTCGAAAAAAAATGAGATACGTGTTGGATTACTAACCATCTCTAAAATTTTTAATATAAAAATAATATTTAATATTAAAATGTTAAAAAAGAAAAAAAAATCAAATACCTTAATAACAATAAAATGATCCAACATAACACCAAAAATATATTCCAAACAAAGAACATATTTCAAACAAAAAGTACAACCATAACATCTTAAAAAAAAAAAAATCAACAACCACGTGTCACTTAAAAATAGTAAGCATGTGTCATCTTCACCACACTCCCTCACGGCTTATATGTTTTACTAGGGTTTAGGAGATTAAAAAAAAAAAAAAAAAAGAAAGAAAAAACTTGTAAAATTTTAATTACCCGGTAGAAGAAATAACAAAGAGCCAATTGAAAGGTTGTGGAAGATGACTTTTTCTTCTTTTTGTCTTTCTGGCTGTGTATATAATTCGTATATATATTTTTTGGTTGCTCTCTATGTCAATAAACTCGTATAAATATGCGATTATATCTTCTACTAGTTTTTTTCTCGTGTCAATGGCACGGGTCTTATCAATGCTTTCCCTCTTTTTCTCTTATAACAGTACATATATATATGTCAAATCAATTTGAGTCGATTTGTAATATATATAGTTGAAGATGTGGCCGGTTTTGTTACGTGACTGGATGAGGCCACCGCTAACGCATTTGCATCGTGTGTGAAGTAGCTCATTCACTCCTTTCTCAAAGTGCTAAACCTCAACCTTACTTAACTCAACTTTTTTTCAAAGTGTTAAGCCTCAATCTTACCATTTTTATACGTGTCAGTATCTTAGGACAATCTCAAATTTGTTTTTCATATTTTATTCTCTCAACAACAAAGTAAGCAGTTTTAACTTAGGCTTGGTTTGGCAACACGTTGCTGGTTACTAGCTACTAGTTTTTTGGTTTTTTCTAAAATTATTAAAGTTACCTTTTTACATTTTAATCTTCTTTTAAACCTTCGAGGACGAAAATCTCAAATTAACAAAAAGTTAAAAAGTTAATTACTAAAAAGTTAACTTTTTTCCTTCCCTAAACACAAAAGCTAACTTTTTAGTAGCTAGTTACTAGTCAGCTGCAAAAAAACTAACTTTTTTGGTTGCCAAACCAAGCCTTAGTCATCGTTAAATGTGTTAATTTATTAAGAGCGTCTCGAGTTTCTCACATTTTAATGTTTAATATAGATTACTAGATCAATATCCTCTCACAATGTTGTGGATTTTTCTAATATCATTAAATGGATAAAAAAAATGAGTATATATAACACTAAAAAAAAAAATTCAAATATCCTTAATAATAAAAAAAAATGACCACTAATAAAAACCAATAACAAAATAATCTATATTAAGCTCACAAAAAAAAAAAAAAGACACATGTTAGAACTTTAATAAACTCATATTTATAATGTAAAAATAACATTTAATAATCAAACACTAAAAAAAAAAAAAAAAATTAATACTCTTAAAAACAGCTAAATGATTCATTACAATTTTACTTAAAAAAAAATATAAAAGTATAAAATGTGTCGGATAGCCAATGATTATATTTTGAATATAAAAATAACATTTAATATTTAAATACTTAAAAAATATTTTTTCTTAAATATTCAAAAAAATATTAAAAAAACCAAAACAAAGCAGTGGCCAAAACAAAGGAAAATAATAATAATGTCGAACGCATGTTAAGTCGAGATGAATGCCTCTTTAATGCAAAAATAATATTTAATATTTAAATATTAAAGTGAGGAGAAAAAAATTTCTTTCAAATATCCAAAAGAGTAAAACACTAAGTCCTCATTTGGTTCGTTTTTATCTTTTATTTTTTGTTTTGAGTTCAGTTTCCATTTTACACTATTGAAAATAAAAAAAAATAGATCAAATGCATTTGGTCACTTATGTTTTTAAAATTTATTTTAAAAAACAGAAAACGAGTTTACATATGAAATAAAAAATAAAAAAAAGTCGTTTTGAGCATTTTCAATCCAAAATAAGAAAAATCTCAAAACAAGGAAAACAAAGCATTTTTTGTTTCTTTGTTTTGAGACTTTTAATACATAAAACAAAAATAGAAAACAGAAAACTAAAAAAACAAACCAAATGTCACCTAAAGAAAAAAAAAAAAAAACAATGGAATAGCAAATTCAAGATCTTACCAGTTGAGCTACCCCTCAGGGCCACTGGAGGTTTATTCGATCGTTAACTTCAGGATCTCAGGGATTAGTTGAGATACGCGTAAGCTGGCCTGGATATCCTGAGTTATCAAAAAAAAAATAGTGGGGGACCCGTGTTAAGCAGAGGTGAATGCTTTAGTTTTTAATGTACAAGCATATAGACGTAGGTTTAGGTTATATATTATCATGTGTTTTTTATAAAAATATCTTTCAAATTATTATTATTATTATTATTATTATTATTATTATTTTGTTATTTAGTCTTTAAACCATGAAACACATTTATTATATTTTCGAATTATCCAATTCTATTCTATTTAGTCCAAATACTAATTCTATCCGTTAAAGTTAACAGAAAAATTCTCATATGCTAGTTATATGATATTTTTATCTTACCATAAGAGTATAATGGTTAATCTTTATCTTAATTAGAGTAACTAGTTAATTTAATTTAAATATTTGATTTAAAAAAGAAAAAGAAAAAAAGAAGTGGAAACAAATTATAATTTTTAA
>QLOD02184570.1:0-10539 GCA_003260245.2 Sideroxylon spinosum
ACCCAGATCTCATGACCTGATGAGTTTCTTTATACTAATTAAAGACATAAATTTTTTATTATTTGCAATACTAGCTTCTTCTTTTTTTGTTTTTCTCGCTCGGCGAAACTCTTTTTCAAATTTTCTGGAATTCTTTTATACTCTTAATTTTTTTTGAGGTATTTACGTTACTAAATAGGCTGCGGTTGAAATCCCAAAAAATTTTTAAAATTTCTAAAGTTTCATCTTTTTTAAACTTCAAAAAATTCCATCTTTGTTTAAAAAATTTTCAAAATCCGTTCGAACAGACCAAAATAGTATATTCTAACAGTTTTGTCTGTTTTTTTTTTAAATTTGTACCGATGTTTATACCAAAAAACTTTATAAAATTTCAAAATATTTTAAAATCTTTTACTAAAAATTTTGACACGTGTTACTTTATATAATTTTTAACAATTTTATGTTAAATCAATCACAAATAATTAACTATCATTTTAAAACAACTTTTTATAACCTAAACTTTAAAAAAATACTCTTTTAGTTTTTTTATTTTTTATTTTATTCCAAATGCAGCCATAATGCATTGTTAAAAAATAATTAAAAACTATTATCATACTATCTAAAAATTAAAAAAATATTTTAATTCCCTTTTATTCAAATTTCTGCCTCTGACATTGGTCGGCAAAAATTAAAAAAAATAGAAGATAAAATAATATTTTTCACATCTCATTATCACCTAATTAATAGACTACTGCATACTCGTTGGACGAACTGTCCAACAATAATTAATTGCTCCAATAACCAACAAACTAGTACCAACATGTCCTCAGTGAGTGGCACACATCACAGCATTGACAGCTTTTCATGAATTTCAGAGGACCTCGTGTCCCGATGTCGGCCTTGGATTCTTGAACCACCTCAATAGTTGAACGCGCGATCTCCTCATTTTCCTCACTGTTATCATTGGACTAGCAAGTGACGCGCAAGATATCTCATAACAACGTTTTTTTCACCAAAAAAAAAAAAAATTAAATGTGTTTTACTAATCGAAGAAAATTAATAGCTGTAATAAATATAAAAATATTTTGATGCTACTAATCTATATCATTAATATATATATATATAATATTTTAATAATAATAACAAATTCTTTTTGTAAAAGATAAGTTACCACCATTAAACTCATAGGGGCTGTTTGGTAGGAACAAAATATATCAAAAGTTACCAAAAATTGTACTTTCTTCCAATCACATTTTAACACCTATCACCTTTATGTCACATCTTTTGTACTTTTACAGTACTTTTTGGTTTTCTTTCTTCCTCCAAACAGCCCCATAATCAATATCCTACGATATTTAATAAGTTAATAATTCAAATATATATATATATATATCTTTGTAAACACGAATTCTGAAATTACAAAATTGTAAATTTTCTATTCATTGTACCAAAACACGAGATATTAATTTTTATAAATTTATGTAATTTCAAACTCACCAACATTAATAGTTTAATTTCTATGCCACCATTAAACCTCATAATTAATATCATATGATATTTAGTAAGTTAATAATAGTTTGATAAATTAAAATAATTGCTACCATTATCATTTTTCATTAATTATGATAATATATAAGTATTTTTAATATGTCACATTACCATAAACTTCTTTGGAAAAAAAAAATATTAGTAAAGGTGAAAAAAGGAGCATTTGATTTTTTACTCATGCAAAAAATCATGGAAGGGCATTTTATTATTTATTAATTTGTTGAACGTACATTATTATATATACTAGAGGTGAAATTCTCCTAGAAGATGAAACAAAAATGAGAGTTTTAATAATAAAGACTGGCATGAAATTAACAAAAGTTACGCAAAAAAATATTATATATGAAAGTTTAATTAATGATAATTATGATATATTGCTAGTAGGTTGATCGTGTGCAAGAAATACGAAAGAGATGAAAAAAGATATTGATGCTATGGAACGTGAAATATTTTATTGTATTTTAAAGGATGAAGATAAATATATTCTTTTATTAGTTTCTTTTACTCCACAATAGTTTTAGTAAAAAAGAATAATAAAGAGTGGAGGAAACTAATAGAAGAGTGCATTATCGTTTTCCTACTTTTAATTATATGCATTTGTATTAAACAAAAAGAATATGAGCCTGTTTCACAAGGTAAAAGTTAGAAAAAAACCTTTGAAAATTTCTGAAAATTTCTACAATTCTCTAACATATTTTTACATTCTTTATATTTCGTGAAATTTATATATATTTATCTATCCTACTAAATTTTTGCACATTCTAATAACTTTTTTACAAAACCCAATAACAATTTCACAAACCCCAAAAATACTTTTCAACAACTTTCAAAAAATTGACATAAATCTATTGGAACGGATCTAAATTCATCAAAAATGTTTTTCTCTCCAATATTCTAACATAAAAATCAAAAAGTAATAATGTTTATATTTGAAAAATATGGTTTGGTCGCTGCACGCCAAATTGTAAGAAATTATCCAATTCACATTTTTCTTTTGGATTATTTTTTAACGTCCCAAATGCCCTATGTAAGACGAAATTGAGAAAATGAAAGGTTTAAAATTTTAAATTATAACAAATAAATATAAATGAAAGGTTTAAAATTTTAATTTTTTTTAAACAAAAAAATTTAAATTATAACAAATAAATATATTATTTCATCCATTATGATCTCTGGGTGGGTGGACAGGGGCGGACTACCAATGGAAGAGGGGGCAATCGCTCCTACTAACTAAAAATTTTTGATATATTTTATATTAAATTTTTATTTTTAATACATAAAAAATGAATTACCTTTACTCATTTCAAAATTTTTCTTGTTTCTTTATCTTTCATTTCCCCCTCTTTCTCTCTCTTTCTTTTGTCTCTCTCTCTCTCCCTCTCTCATAAATTCAAGCAATAACTTTCATTTTCTTTCTTCTTAAATCCAAGAGTTCCTTTTGTTTATCTTTTCATCTCTCTTTAATCTTTCTCTCTTATTAAACCTAATTTGTAGTCGTTCTTTTACTTTTTATTTTATTTTTACACCACTCTCTATTTCTCTCGTTTTAGTTTTTTCACTTCTCTCCTCCCCTCTCTCGTTAAACTCAAAATGTTTTTAATTATTTTTTTGACAAGCAGTTGGCTTAATTATTATTTGTGTTATTTAAAAATTGTTGATTTATTTATTTAGGTTCAAAATTTTATTGATATATATTTGAACTAAAGTTTGATATTATTTTTTAATAAAAAATTAGAATATTTTTTTTATTTCTATATAATTAAAAGTCATATGGGTTATTTTGATTTATTTTATTCTAACCTAACAAAATTTCTAGATCTCATATCCGTGCATACGTGCGCGCGCGCGCGCGCGTGTCCTTAATGAAATTTACGAATATAGTGGGTCTAGTTGCTATCATTAGTGGGCCCAAGGGAATCTTTGAACGCGGCCCTTTAATTAACTTGCAACCGACTTTTTAAGACACCTACGTGGTTGGAGCTGAGTTACGTGGCCCACCAAATCAATTTTACGATACGCCTGTTCGAAAGGAGAGGAAATATTGGCAACTTTTCTCGTAAAATAATATAAAATTTTATAAATTTATATTGGTAGATTTAGTAATGTATATTTTTGGTTTCCCTTAATTTAGGGTTTTCTTATTTTGTATATCTTATCATATTAGGAGTCCTACCATCTTAAGAGTCCTACCATAGTTAGAATTATTTTCTCCTATATATATTGTAATCCTTGTAATCATGCTACTACACAATTCAATATACTCTCTTTCATTCTTTTCTTCTTTTCTTCAATATACATAACATGGTATCAGAGTTAAGGCTCTAATTTTTTTTTTTCCTTCCCCAGAAAAATCTGGTTTTGGTAGTGTTAAAGAAGGTTGTGGTTTTCTTCACCGTCTCGCGTATGTCTTCCGCGCGCCCTCACGCGCAGCCTGCTATCTACGCGTGAGTTCACGTGCCTTCACGAGCTTTCTTCGTCTGCTGACATCAGCCCTACGTGTTAAAGAAGGTTATGGTTTTCTTCGCTGCCTCGCGTATGTCTTCCACGCGCCCTCACGCGCAGCCTGCTATCTACGCGTGAGTTCACGTGCTTTCTTCGTCTGCTGACATCAGCCCTACGTGTTGTCGAATCACGTTGCGCCACGTAGCCCGGGTCCTTGTTGCACGTTGAAACTATGAAAGTTGTTTCTCCGGGTTCTCCTCATCTCTGCGTTTACTGTCACAGCAGGGGTCTACCTCACACTCATTCATTTAAGTACTGTCTAGTTCGCGAGTGTTTGACTTGCCACAAGACAGCTCCAGGTCACTTTCAGCGTGACTGTCCCAAGGCTTCTTCCTCTGGGACTCATCCAAAAAAGAGATCCTCTAAGTCTTCTGCCAAAACTCATGGTTCTTGTCCCATTGCTGCTGTTGCTCCAGAAGGATCTTCCTCTTCTGATCCATCATTTTCTATGACTGATGTGGAGTCTATTATTCAGCAAGTGCTTGCCAAAACTGGTACTCATCCTTCTACTGCTCTATCCATCATGCCAAATACTTCTTCTTGGTATTTTGATTCAGGATGTTGCAATCATATGACTTCTGATTCTACAATTTTTTCGCCTATTACATCATCTTCCTCTATTCCCACTATTCATACTGCTAATGGGACTCATATGTCTGTTACTCATACCGGTCATATCTCTACTCCCTCTATTTCTCTTTCTGATGTTTATCATATTCCTACCCTTGCCTTAAACTTTGTGTCTGTTGGTCAATTATATAAACTTGGTCTCGTCATTACTTTTTCTGATTCTAGTTGTTTGGTGCAAGACCCACAGATGAAACAGGTTCTTGGAATAGACCGTAAGCATGGACGTCTGTTCGAGATTGTTCATCTTCAACTTCCATCTTCATCCGCTGCTTCCACTACTGCTTCCGCTACTTCTGTTTTTAATCTTTGGCATTGTCGTTTAGGTCATGTATCTTTCAGTCGTTTGAAAATTTTAATTTCTAGTGGTCATTTGGGTCATGTGACTTCTGAAAAGTTTGATTGTTTACCATGTCAAACTGCAAAACAATCCGCCTTACCATTTCATATAAGCAATTATGTTTCTCTTGCACCATTTGATCTTGCTCACTCTGATATTTGGGGGCCTTCACCCACTCCTACTATGGGGGGCTCTCGATATTTTGTTATTTTTGTGGATGATTATACTCATTATACTTGGATATATCTTTTGACCAAACGTTCTGAACTTAAACAAATATACTCTGATTTCTCAGTAATGGTAAAAACACAGTTTTCTAGTACAATCAAAATTTTTCGAACTGATAATGCTAAGGAATATCTTGATTCTGAGTTTCTCTTATTTTTCCGCTCTTAGGGGACACAGTCTCATCTTTCTTGTCTTGGCACATCTCAGCAGAATGGTCGGGCTGAACGCAAACATTACCATCTTGTTGATACGACCCGTGCCCTCCTTATCTCATCCTCTTATCCAGAAAAATTTTGGGGAGAAGCCGTTCTTACTGCTGCCTACACCATTAATCGTGTTCCCACTTCTGTCATTGGTAATTCTACCCCTTATGAACAGTTGTATGGATCCCCTCCTAATTATTCTAGTCTTAGGGTGTTTGGTTCTGCTTGTTTTGTTCTCCTTCAACCCTTTGAACGCACTAAACTTGAACCACGCTCTCGTCTTTGTTATTTCTTAGGTTATGGAATTGAACATAAGGGGTATCGTTGTTGGGATCCTATTTCTCGTCGTCTTCGTGTCTCTCGACATGTTGTCTTTTAGGAACACAAGATGTTCTCTACTATCTCTCAATTTCATATCTCTCCATCTTCCCATACTCCTCTCTTCACTGATCTTTCCATAGATTTGCATTCTGACATTCTTGATGCAGATAGTCCGTCAAGCTCTCAGACACCATTGCTTACAGTTCATCCAGAGACACCTATGCCTTCTGCTGGTCCTGTGCCCACTCCTGATGAGTCTTCCCCTTCATCCTCTGTTGCTGAATCTCCTCCTTCAGAACGTCCTAAACAGGTAACACAACCTTCTGTTCATCTTCGTGATTATATTGTTGGTTCTGCTGCCTTTTCTACTCACGAACCTTCTTCATATCGTGAGGCTTGTACTAACCCTTTATGGCAGCAAGTTATGGATGATGAGTTACAGGCTCTTGCAAAAACTCATACTTGGGATGTGGTTCCCCTCCCTCTTGGGAAGATTGCTATCAGTTGCAAATGGGTTTACAAAATTAAAACCCGTTCAGATGGTTCCATTGAGCGACACAAAGCTCGTCTTGTTGCCCGTGGTTTCACTCAGGAGTATGGCATTGATTATGAAGAAACTTTTGCTTCGGTTGCTAGGCTTACTTTCGTTCACAGTTTACTTGCTATTTCTGCCGCTCGTAACTGGAATCTTTATCAGATGGATGTTAAGAATGCTTTTTTTAATGGGGATCTCACTGAGGAAGTCTATATGCAGCCTCCTCCAGGCACTTCTGTTCCATCTTCTTATGTTTGCAAGCTTCGTCGAGCATTATATGGGTTGAAACAAGCTCCTCGTGCCTGGTTTGCAAAATTCAGCTCTACTATCCGCGAGTTTGGATTTACTCCCAGTTCATATGATTCTGCTCTGTTTCTCCGCACCACTACAGCTGGATCTGTTCTTCTTCTCCTTTATGTGGACGACATGATTATTACTGGTGATGATCGTGTAGGCATTTCTCATCTTAAACAGTTTCTCAGTCGTCAGTTTGAGATGAAGGATTTAGGGTTTCTAAATTATTTTCTAGGTTTGGAGATCTCTCGTGATTCTTCTGGTTACTTTCTGTCTCAAGCTAAGTATGTTTCTAATCTTTTGACACGGGCTGGTATTTCTGATTGCAAGACTGCTACTACTCCAGTTGATCTTCAGATACGCCTTACTCCTCTTGATGGTGCACCTTTATCTGATGCGACTTTGTATCGTCAGCTTGTTGGTACTTTTGTTTATCTCACTGTAACTCGACCTGATATTGCCTACGCTGTTCACATTGTTAGTCAGTTCATGGCTAATCCTCGTTCTCCCCATTTTGATGCTTTGCTTCGTGTTCTCCGTTATGTCAAAGGCACTATGTTTCATGGTCTTCATTACTCAGCTCATTCCTCACTTGAGTTATATGCCTTTTCTAATGCCGACTGAGCTGGTGTTCCTACTGATCATCGTTCTACTACAGGGTTCTATTTCTTTCTAAGGACTTCTCTCATAGCCTGGCGTAGCAAGAAACAGACTCTCACTGTCCGTTCTAGTACTGAAGCTGAGTACTGTGCCCTCGCTGATACCACTCAAGAGCTCATTTGGCTTAGATGGCTTCTTACTGATATGGGCGTCACTCATTCTGCAAGCACTACTTTATATTGTGACAATTAGAGTGCTATTCAGATTGCTCACAATGATGTTTTCCATGATCGCACCAAACACATTGAAATCGATTGTCACTTTATTCGACAACACGTCAGAGATGGCACTGTTTATCTCATTTCTGTATCTTCGGCGAATCAAACTGCAGATCTTTTCACAAAGGCGCATCCTCCTGATCGTTTCTCTGATTTAACTTCCAAACTCAAGTTGACTCCTGCGTTACCACCTTGAGTTTGAGGGGGTGTTAGATTTAGTAATATATATTTTTGGTTTCCCTTAATTTAGGGTTTTCTTATTTTATATATCTTACTATATTAAGAGTCCTACCATAGTTAGGATTATTTTCTCCTATATATATTGTAATCCTTGTAATCATGCTACTACACAATTCAATATACTCTCTTTCATTCTTTTCTTCTTTTCTTCAATATTCATAACATATATAAATTTAAATTACAAGATAATATAATTTAATTTTTTTTATTAATTACACAAGTACAAGATATTAACTTATATAAATTTATACAATTTTATATAAGTCTAAATACACCAATTAATTGAGGGAAAAAAAAAAAAGAACATGATGATTATTTGAAAAAATTGTTTTCCACACTTCAGCAGCTTTTGTTTGCCTTGAATCGGATAATGATTATTTATGTTAGATTTTAGATTTCGTATTCGATTTTTTTTTTTTTTTAAACCGTACTTCACTTGGATGCAATTTTGTCCGTCAATTAATTTGTTCAACTCAACAACTTCAACTTTAAAACATTTAAGTTTTATTTGATTTGTTTTTTTTTAGTTTAAACTTATTTTTTATTTTATATTTTATATTTTCAAAATAAGGAAAACACGTCAAAAAGTATTTAGGCATTTGTGTTTTTAAAATTTATTTTAAAAAACAGAAAATGAGTTTACATATGAAATGAAAAATAACAAAAAGTCGTCTTCAGCGTTTTCAATCTAAAATAAAAAAAATCTTAAAATAAGAAAAATAGAGTATTTTTTATTTTTCTTATTTTATGACCTTTAACACATAAAACAAAAAAAAAAAAAAAAAAAAAAAAAAAAAAGCTAAATGTCACCTTATTTATTCAAACTTAAAACTCAAGAATTGGTTTAATTTCCTATTCATAAGCTTGGTTGGAATACCTTTAACCTTTTGGATTCTTACACCAAATCGAAATTGAGTTTCTCTTAATATTAATTCTATTTAAGGAGATGTGTTGGTGGAAGGGGGGAAATTGATTGAAAATCATATTGAGAGTGAAATGGCCTTCAATACACACAGTTGTAAGATTACTATTTTGACAGAATTGGGGCTTTTTGAAGAAAAAAGACGACCACATTTTATTGTTCATTAAAGAAAAGTTTGAACACTTGGGATTTTAGAGAGTGTCATATAAAGAAACTAGAGTTCTACCCACGTTGATGGACTGAAGCAATTTCAAGAGCATGGGTATATATTTTAGGTATATATTTTGCTCTGTTTGTTACTCTGCTGAGCAGCTACGTTGCTATTATCTGCTACTAGATGAGATGCCAAAAGGCAATGAACATGGTTGCGAGTTCCGATGCATGGAACTAGAAACCAGCCTACGTAGATGTAGGCTATGTAGTGGTAATGGTCATTTGTGGACTAATGAACATTACATTCAGGGTGTGCTTGAATACTTTAAAATATGAGTTTTGAGGTATTTTTTAAGTATAGATTTTAAAATGTTTAGATGGTATAAATTAATATGGTTTTTGAGGTGTTCGGAAACACAAGTTTAGAAATACGAATCCCTACTTGGGAGTTTATTTTTAAACGGGTTTTGAAGTGTTTATTAATGTATATAATGACATGTATATTCTTATTTATTCGTTAAGCAGTAAGTACTGTATTGCACATATAAAATAATATAATATGATATACATATATATTAAAGTAACACAAAAAAAAAAGTTTTTGAAAAGAACATCCAAAAATACTAATCTAAATATTTCAAATCCATATTATAGATCATCCAAAATATATAACATTCAAAAAAACTTATCCAAATAAGTCAAATCCAAATTATAGACCATCCAATATATATAACATCCAAATTGCTACAATGTAAAGTTAGGAATATGTAGACTTGTTTGATAACCTTTATGGTTTTTTTTTTTTTTCTACGTTTACAGAATTTTAAAAACAGTCAACAAAAATATATTTGTTAAACTTATTTTTATTTTTATGTTTTCAAAATGCTGGAAACTAAAAGGAAAAAATAAACAAAAAAGAAATACTTTTACTTTTTTTTTTATGTTATAAATATTTTTCTAATTTTAGAAATTTGTCCATTTTTGTTGTATTATATTAAAATGAATTATTTTATTCAAACATTTTATTAAATAAAAATTATTTTTAATAATTCACTATTTAATTAAATTAATATTAATATAAAATATATTTTGAATTAAAAATTACTTTTAACAAATAATACAATTAAATTAATTAACGCATTTTATTTACTGAATTAAGTTATTTTTAATAAAAATTATAATTAAAATAAATTAATTAATCAATCAATTAATTAATTAATTAATCAATTTTATTTTATTTATTAAATTAAATTAATATGAAATATATTTTATTAATAGAGTTTTATTAAGAAAGGTTTTTTTTATATTTTAATATTTTAACAAGGGTATAAATGTCTAAGATTTTATAAAATCATGAAAACTTTCAAATCGGGGTGTTAGAAAATGGGAACAAAACACCTAGTCATGGGTTTTGAGTGTTTGGGTGTATTGAACACCTCAAAACCCATCACTTAAAAAACTTTCGAGTATGATTTATATGAACACCTCATAATTTATATCTTAAAAACACCTCAAAACAAATAAAAGTTTTTTGGGTGATTTTGACTTATAAGACCACGACTGCCGTTTAACACATACAAATGAAAGATAAAATTGCAATGGATTACAATTTGGGGCAGGGCTGGAGAATTAATCATGGGGGTTGTTTGATAAACAGGGGTAACGTTGGATTAAAATTGAGTTTTGCACTAACAAATACATATGGTGGTGGTTTCTAATAGAACGCATAAAGAATCATGTTATACGTTGTATTTTGATCTTCATTTGCT
>QLOD02184581.1:0-10538 GCA_003260245.2 Sideroxylon spinosum
AGTAGTATTCCGCTATGCTGTTTACATCACCCAATGATGTAATAATTTTCTAGGGCCTTCGTCTTATGACAAGTTTTTCAAAAATATAATATAATAACAAAACAGAGTTACGTAGCAAGAGTTATGTCCAATTTAGAATTTAACGATCGCGCGGGCATAGAGATGACCCCAAGTCTCCATTTAGTCTTCTGCTATGCTATTTACATGACCGAATGTTGTAATAATTTTCCAGGGCCTTTGTCTTATCACAAACTTTCCAAAAAAACATTATAATGACAAAAACTAAGTTACGTAGAAAAAGTTATGGCCGATATAAGAATTACCGGCCACGCAGGCATAACGACGACCCTAGGTCTCCAAGTAGTCTTCCGTAATCCTATCTACATCATCCAACGATATAATAATTTTCCCGGGCTTTCGTCTCATTACAAGCTTTAGAGAAACATACTATAATAAGAGAACGAAGTTAAGTAGCAAAAGTGATGGCCGATTTAAGAATTACCGACCGCGTGGGCATAACGACGACCCTCGGTCTCCAAGTTTTCTTCCGCGATGCTGTTTTCATCACCCACTGATGTAATAATTTTCCAGAGCCTTCGTCTATTACAAGTTTACCAGAAACATATTATGATAAGAAAACGGAGTTACGTAGCAAAAGTTATGTCGATTTAGAATTTAACGACTAAGTGGACAAAACAACGCCCCTGCGTCTCCAAGTAGACTTATGCTATGCTGTCTACATCATCCAATGATGTTAAACTTTTCAAGGGCCTTCATCTTACTACAAACTTTCCAGAAATATATTATCAAAGAAAACGGAGTTACGTAGCAAGAGTTATGGCTGATTTAAGGTTATTACGGCCGCGCGGGCATAACAATGACCCCATGTCTTCAAGTAGTCTTCCGCTATACTGTTTACATCACCCAATGATGTAATAACTTTCCAGGGCTTTTGTCTTCCCACAAACTTTCCAGCAAAACATTATAGCAACAAAAACACAGTTACGTAGTAAAAGTTATAGCCGATTTAAGATTTTTACGATCGCACGGGTATGACGACGACCCCAGGTCTCCATTAGTCTTCCGCTATCCTGTCTACATCACCCAATGATCTAATAATTTTTAAGGGCCTGCGTCTTATTACAAGCTTTGCCGAAACATAAAATAATAAGAAAACAGAGTTACGTGACAACAGTTATGTCCGATTTAAAATTTAGCGACCTTACGGGCATAATGACGCCCCTGGGTCTCCAAGTAGCTTTACATCTGCTATCAGTATTATTAATAATGTAATAATTTATGAGGGCTTTTGTCTCTTTGTAAGATTTTTGAAAACGTATTACAATAAGAAAACGGAGTTACGTAACAAAAGTTATGGCCGATTGAAGATTTAACAACCGCGCGAGCATAACGACGACCCTAGGTCTCCAAGTAGTCTTCCGCTATGCTATTTACATCACCCAATGACATAATACTTTTCCAGAGCCATTGTCTTCTTATAAGCCTTCTAGAAACAATTATAATAAGGGAACAGGGTTATGTAGAAAAGGTTATTGCCAATTTAAGATTTATTGACCGCACGGGCATAATGATGACCCTAGTTCTCCAAGTAGTCTTCCGCTATGCTATCTACATTACCTAATGATGTAATAATTTTCGAGGGCCTTTGACTTGTTATACGCTTTCCAAAAATATATTATAATAACAAGATAGAGTTACGTAGCAAAATTTATGTCCGATTTAAAATTAAATGACCGTGCAGGTATAACGATGCCCCAGGGTCTGCAAGTAGTTTTTTGCTATGCTGTCTACAACACCCAATGATGTAACAATTATCTCAGGCCTTCGTCTCACTACAAGCTTTCTAGAAAAATGATATGGTAAGAAAACGGAGTTACGTAGCAAAGGTTATGGCCGATTTAAGAATTACCGACCGTGCGGGCGTAACGACGACCCCAGGTCTCCAAGTTATCTTCCGCCATGCTATTTTAATCACCCAATGATGTAATAGTTTTCCGGCACCTTCATCTTATTACATGGTTACCAAAACAAATTATAATAAGAAAACGGAGTTACGTAGAAAAAGTTATGTCCGACTTAGAATTTAACGACCAAGTGGGCAAAGCGACGCCCCTGGGTCTGCAAGCATACTTACGCTTTACTGTCTGTATCATCCAATGATGTTAAAATTCTCCAGGGCCTTCGTCTTGCTACAAACTTTCCAAGTAGATATTATCATAACAAAAATGGAGTTACGTAGCAAACGTTATAGCCGATTTAAGATTTTGACGACTGCGCGGGTATGACGATGACCCCAGGTCTTCTGTAGTCTTCTGCCATGCTGTTTACATCACCCAATGATGTAATAATTTCCTAGGGCCTTTTTCTTATGACAAGCTTTGCAAAAAACCATATTAGCATACAAAAATGGAAGTACGTAGCAAAAGCTATAGCCGATTTAAGATTTTTTAACAACCACGTGGGTATGACAACAACCCCAGGTCTCCAGAAGCGTCCCCTATGTTGTTTACATCACCCAATGATATAATAATTTTCTAGGGCCTTCGTCTTATGACCAGCTTTGCAAAAACATATTATAAAAACAAAACGGTGTCACGTAGCAAGAGTTATGTCTGATTTAAAATTTAACGACCGCGAGGGCATAACGACCCCTTGGGTCTCGAAGTAGACTTACACTATGCTGTCTACATCACCCAATGTTGTAACAATTTCTCCAGGACCTTCGTCTCGTTACAAGCATTCTAGAAAATTGTTATAGTAGGAAAATTGAGCTTCGTAGCAAAAGTTATGCCCGATTTAAGATTTTAACTACCGCACAGGCATAACGACGACCCTAGGTCTCCACGCAATCTTCCGCTATGCTATTTACATCAGCCAATGATGTAATAATTTTCCAGGGCCCTTGTCTTATCATAAACTTTCTAGGAAAATGTTATCATAACAAAAGCGGAGTTACATAGCAAACGTTATGGCCGATTTAAGATTTTAACAACCGCGCGAGCACAACAACGTCCCTGGGTGTCCAGGTAGTCTTACGTTATGCTATCTGTATTATTCAAACAAGTGATAATTTCTGAGGGCCTTCTTCTCTTCGCAAGCTTTTTAGAAACGAATTATAATAAGAAAACGAAGTTACGTAACAAAAGTTGTGGTCGATTTAAGATTTAACGATCGAGCGGACATAACGATGACCGTAGTTCTCCAAGTTGTCTTTCGTTATGCTATCTACATCACCCAATGATGTAATAATCTTCCAAACCCTTCGTCTTGTTACAAGAATTCTAGAATTATAATATAATAAGAAGACGGGGTTACTTAGCAGAAGTTATGACCGATTTAAGATTTTAACGACCGTGCGGGCCCAACGACACCCCTGTGTGTCCAAGTAGTCTTACGCTATTCTATCTGTATTATTCAATAATGTAATAAATTTCGAGAGCCTTTATCTCTACGTAAGATTTTTGGAGATGAATTATAATAAGAAAATGGTGTTACGTAATAAAAGTGGTGGCCGATTTAAGATTTGACGACCTAGCGGGCATAACGCCGACCCTATGTCTCCAAGCAGTCTTCCGCTATGCTATTTGCATCACCCATTGACGTAATAATTTTCCAGAGCCTTTGAATTGTTATAAGCCTTCCAGAAACAAATTATAATAAGGGAACGGAGTTACGTAGCAAAGGTTATGGCCAATTTAAGATTTATTGATGGCACGAGTAGAATGATGACCCTAGTTCTCTAAGTAGTCTGCCGCTATGCTATCTACATCACCCAATGATCTAATAATTTTTCAGGGCCTTCGGCTTGTTACATGCTTTCAAAAATCATATTATAATAACAAAACGGAGTTACGTAGGAAAAGTTTTGTCTGATTTAAAATTTAACGACCGTGCGGGTATAACGACGCCCTGGGTCTTTAAGTAGTCTTCTGCTATGCTATCTACATCACCCAATGATGTAAGTCCCATTACAAGATTTCTAGAAAAATGTTATAAGCAGGAAATGGAGTTACATAGCAAAAGTTATGCCCGACTTAAGATTTCAACGACCACGCGGGCATAACGACGACCCCAGGTCTCCAAGTAGTCTTCCGCTATTTTGTTTACATCCCCCAATGATGTAACAATTCCCAATGGCCTTTGTCTTATTACAAGCTTTCTAAAAACATAATATAATAACAAAACGGAGTTACGTAGCAAGAGTTATGTCTGATTTAAGATTTAACGGTTGAGCAGGCATAATGACGACCTTAGTTCTCGAAGTAGTCTTTTGCTATACTATCTACATCACCCAATGATGTAATAATTTTCCAAAGCCTTCGTCTTATTGCAGGCTTTGCAGAAACATAATATAATAAGAAAACAGAGTTACGTAGCAAAAGTTACGACCGATTTAAGATTTTAACGACTGCGTGGGCACAACGATGCCCATAGGTGTCCAAGTAGTCTTACGCTTTGCTATCTGTATCATCAAATTATGTGATAATTTTCCAAGACCTTCGTCTTATCACAAGCTTTCCAGAAATATATCATTATAAAAAAACGGAGTTACATAGCAAAAGATATGGCCGATTTAATAATTACCGACCGTGCAGCCATAACAACGACCACAGGTCTCCAAGTAGTCTTCCGCTATTGTGTTTACATCCCCCAATGATGTAACAATTCTTAAGGGCCTTTGTCTCATTACATGCTTTCCAGAAACATACTATAATAAGAAAATGGAGTTACGTAGCAAAAGTTACGACCGATTTAGGATTTAACGATCGCACGGGCATATCGACGACCCTAGGTCTCCACGTTGTCTTCCGCTATGCTGTTTTCATCACCCAATGATGTAATAATTTTCCATTACAACTTTACCGGAAACCTATTATAATAAGAAAATGGAGTTACGTAGCAGAAGTTATGACCGATTTAAGATTTTAACGACCAAGTGGGCAAAACGACGCCTCTAGGTCTCTAAGTAGACTTACGCTCTGCTATCTGTATCATCCAATGATGTTAAAATTTTTCAGGGCCTTCGTCTCACTACAAAATTTCCAAAAACATATTATCAAAAGAAAAACAGAGTTACGTAGCAAAAGTAATGGCCAATTTAAGATTTTAACAGCCGCGAGGGTATAACAATGGCCCCATATCTCCAAGCAGTCTTGCACCATGCTGTTTGCATCAGCCAATGATGTAATAATTTTCCAGGGGGGCCTTTGTCTTCTCAGAAACTTTCCAGAAAAACATTGTAATAACAAAAACGGAGTTATGTAGCAAAATTTATAGCGGATTTAAAATTTTAACGACCACGCGGGCATGACAGCGACCCCAGCTCTCTAGTAGTCTTTCGCTATGCTGTTTACATCATCCAATGATGTAATAATTTTCCAGAGCCTTCCTTTTATTACAATCTTTGTAGAAACATAATATAATAAGAAAACGGAGTTACGTAGCAAGAGTTATGTCTGATTTAAAATTTAACGACCGCGCAGGTATAACGATGCCCCTGGGTCTCCAAGTAGTCTTATGCTAGCCTATCTTTGTTATTCAATAATGTAATAATTTCTGAGGCCTTCCTCTCTTTGCAGGCTTTCTAGAAACGTATTATAGCAAGAAAACGGAGTTACGTAACAAAAGTTATGGCCGATTTAAAATTTAACGACTGCGCGGGCATAACGACGTCCTTAGGTTTCCAAGTAGTCTTCCGCTATGCTACTTACATCACCCAATAACATAATAATTTTCCAGAGCCTTCATCTTATTATAAGGCTTCCAGAAATTTATTATGATAAGAGAATGAAGTTACATAGAAAACGTTGTGGCCAATTTAAGATTTATTGACCGCACAGGCATAACAACGACCCTAGTTCTCCAAGTAGTCTTCCGCTATGCTATCTACATCACCCAATGATGTAATAATTTTCCAGGGCCTTTGGCTTGTTACACGCTTTCCAAAAACATTTTATAATAATAAAACGGAGTTACGTAGCAAAAGTAATGGCCGATTTAATATTTAACGACCACGCAGGCATAACGACGACCCTAGGTCTCCAAGTAGTCTTCCGCTATGCTATTTTCATCACCCAATGACGTAGTAATTTTCTAGAGCCTTCGTCTTAATATAAGGCTTCGAGAAACAAATTATAATAAGAGAACGGAGTTATGTAGAAAAAGTTATGCCAATTTAAGATTCATTGACCACACGGGTATAACGACGACCCTAGTTCTCCAAGTTATCTTCCGCTATGCTATCTATATCACCCAATGATGTAATAATCTTCGAGAGCCTTCGGCTTGTTACACACTTTTCGAAAACATATTATAATAACAAAACATAGTTACGTAGCAAAAATTATGTCCGATTTAAAATTTAACGATTGTGCAGGAATAACGACGGCCCCGGGCCTCCAAGTAGTTTTCTGCTATGCTGTCTACAACACCCAGTGATGTAACAATTTTTTGGGGCCTTGATCTCACTACAAGCCTTTTAGAAAAATGTCTTAATAGGAAACAGAGTTACGTAGCGAAAGCTATGCCCGATTTAAGTTTTTAACGACCATACGGGCATAACGATGACCACAGGTCTCTAAGTAGTCTTCTGCTATTATGTTTACATCCCCCAATGATGTAACAATTCTCATTACAAGCTTTCAGAAACATACTATAATAAGAAAATGGAGTTACGTAGCAACAGTTATGACCGATTTAAGATTTAACGATAGCGCGGGCAATCGACGACCTTAGGTCTCCAAGTTTTCTTCCGCTACGCTGTTTTCATCACTCAATGATGTAATAATTTTGTAGGGCCTTCGTCTTATTACAAGTTTAACAGAAACATATTATAATAAGAAAACGGAGTTACGTAGCAGAAGTTATGTCCGATTTAGAATTTAACGACCAAGTGGGCAAAACGACTCCTGCGTCTCCAAGTAGACTTACGCTATACTGTCTGTATCATCCAATGACGTTAAACTTTTCAAGGGCCTTCGTCTCACTACAAACTTTCTAGAAATTTATTATCATAGAAAACTGAGTTACATAGCAAAAGTTATGGCTGATTTAAGGTTATTACGACTGCACAGGCATAACAATGACCCCATGTCGCCAAGTAGTCTTCCGTTATGCTATTTTCATCACCCAATGATGTAATAATTTTCCAGGGCCTTTTTCTTCCCACAAGCTTTCCAGAAAAACATTATAATAACAAAAACACAGTTACGTAGAAAAAGTTATAGCCAATTTAAGATTTTAACGATCGCGCGGGCATGGCAACGACCCCAGGTCTCTAGTGTCTTCCGTTATGCTGTTTATATTACCCAATGATGTAATAATTTTCCAGGGCCTTCGTCTTATTACAAGCTTTGTCGAAACATAATATAATAAGAAAACGGAGTTAGGTGGTAAGAGTTATATCCGATTTAAAATTTAACAACCGCGCGGGCACAATGACGCCCCTAGGTCTCCAAGTTGTTTTATGTATGCTATCTATATTATTCAATAATGTAATAAGCTCTAAGGGCTATTTTCTCTTCGCAAGCTTTCCGAAAACATATTATAACAAGAAAATGGAGTTACGTAACAAAAGTTATGGCCGATTGAAGATTTAACGACCGCGCGGGTATAACGACGACCCTAGGTCTCCAAGTAGTCTTCCGCTATGCTATTTACATCACCCAATGACGTAATACTTTTCTAGAGGCTTTGTCTTCTTATAAACCTTCCAGAAACAAATTATAATAAGGGAACAGGGTTATGTAGAAAAGGTTATTGCCAATTTAAGATTTATTGACCGCACGGGCATAACGATGACCCTAGTTCTTCAAGTAGTCTTCCGCTATGCTATCGATATTACCTAATGATGTAATAATTTTTGAGGGCCTTTGGCTTGTTATACACTTTCCAAAAATATATTATAATAACAAGACAGAGCTACGTAGCAAAAGTTATGTTCGATTTAAAATTTAACGACCACGCAGGTATAACGATGCCCCAGGGCCTGCAAGTAGTTTTTTGCTATGCTGTCTACAACACCCGATGATGTAACAATTATCTCAGGCCTTCATCTCACTACAAGCTTTCTAGAAAAATGATATAGTAAGAAAACGGAGTTACGTAGCAAAGGTTATGGCCGATTTAAGAATTACTGACCGTGCGGGCGTAACGACGACCCCAGGTCTCCAAGTTGTCTTCCGCCAAGCTATTTTAATCACCCAATGATGTAATAGTTTTCCGATACCTTCGTCTTAATACAAGGTTATCAAAAACAGATTATAATAAGAAAACAGAGTTACGTAGCAAAAGTTATATCCGACTTAGAATTTAACGACCAAGTGGGCAAAGCGACGCCCCTGGGTCTGCAAGCATACTTATGCTATACTGTCTGTATCATCCAATGATGTTAAAATTCTCCAGGGCCTTCATCTTGCTACAAACTTTCCAAGTAGATATTATCATAACAAAAATGGAGTTACGTAGCAAAAGTTATAGCCGATTTAAGATTTTGACGACCGCACGGGTATAACGACGACCCCAGGTCTTCTGTAGTCTTCCACCATGCTGTTTACATCACCCAATGATGTAATAATTTCCTAGGGCCTTTGTCTTATGACAAGCTTTGCAAAAAACCATATTATCATTACAAAAATGGAGGTACGTAGCAAAAGCTATAGCCGATTTAAGATTTTTAACAACCACGTGGGCATGACAACGACCCCAGGTCTCCAGGAGCGTCCCCTATGTTGTTTACATCACCCAATGATGTAATAATTTTCTAAGGCCTTCGCCTTATGACAAGCTTTGCAAAAACATATTATAATAATAAAATGGTGTCACGTAGCAAGAGTTATGTCCGATTTAAAATTTAACGACCGCGAGGGCATAACGACCCCTTGGGTCTCGAAGTAGACTTACATTATACTGTGTACATCATCCAATGTTGTAACAATTTCTCCAGAACCTTCGTCTCGTTACAAGCTTTTTAGAAAATTGTTATAGTAGGAAAAGTGAGTTACGTAGCAAAAGTTATGCCCAATTTGAGATTTTAATTACTGCACAGGCATAATGACGACCCCAGGTCTCCACGTAGTCTTCCGCTATGCTATTCACATCAGCCAATGATGTAATAATTTTCCAGGGCCCTTGTCTTATCATAAACTTTCTAGAAAAATGTTATCATAACAAAAGCGGAGTTACGTAGCAAACATTATGGCCGATTTAAGATTTTAACAACCACACGGGCACAATAATGCCCCTGGGTGTCCAGGTAGTCTTACGTTATACTATCTGTACTATTCAATAAAGTAATAATTTCTGAGGGCCTTTGTCTCTTCACAAGCTTTTCAGAAATGAATTATAATAAGAAAACGAAGTTACGGAACAAAAATTATGGCCGATTTAAGATCTAACGATCGAGCGGACATAACGATGACCTTAGTTTCTCCAAGTTATCTTCCGTTATGCTATCTACATCACCCAATGATGTAATAATCTCCCAAAGCCTTCGTCTTGTTACAAGAATTCCAGAATTATAATATAATAAGAAAACAGAGTTACGTAGCAGAAGTTATGACCAATTTAAGATTTTAACGACCGCGCGGGCCCAACGACACCCCTGTGTGTCCAAGTAGTCTTTCGCTATTCTATCTGTATTATTCAATAATGTAATAATTTTCGAGGGCCTTTGTCTCTTCGCAAGATTTTTGGAGATGAATTATAATAAGAAAACGGAGTTACATTATAAAAGTGGCGGCCGATTTAAGATTTGACGACCTAGCGGGCATAACGATGACCCTATGTCTCCAAGCAGTCTTCCGCTATGCTATTTGCATCACCTATTGACGTAATAATTTTCCAGAGCCTTTGAATTGTTATAAGCCTTCCAGAAATAAATTATAATAAGGGAACAGAGTTACGTAGCAAAGGTTATGGCCAATTTAAGATTTATTGACGGCACGAGCAGAATGATGACCTTAGTTCTCCAAGTAGTCTGCCGCTATGCTATCTACATCACCCAATGATCTAATAAGTTTTCAGGGCCTTCGGCTTGTTACGTGCTTTCAAAAATCATATTATAATAACGAAACGGAGTTACATAGGAAAAGTTTTGTCTGATTTAAAATTTAATGACCGCACGGGTATAACGACACCCCTGGGTCTCTAAGTAGTCTTCTGCTATGTTGTCTACATCACCCAATGATGTAAGTCTCGTTACAAGATTTCTAGAAAAATGTTATAATCAAGAAATGGAGTTACATAGCAAAAGTTATGCCCGACTTAAGATTTCAACGACCACGCTAGCATAACGACGACCCCAGGTCTCCAAGTAGTCTTCTGCTATTGTGTTTACATCCCCCAATGATGTAACAATTCCCAATGGCCTTCGTCTTATTACAAGCTTTCTAAAAACATAATATAATAACAAAACGGAGTTACGTAGCAAGAGTTATGTCTGATTTAAGATTTAACGATCGAGCAGGCATAATGACGACCCTAGTTCTTGAAGTAGTCTTTTGCTATACTATCTACAT
>QLOD02184595.1:0-32848 GCA_003260245.2 Sideroxylon spinosum
TTTCCTCGCCACATATATTGTCTTCCGCTTTCAATTATTTACATTCTTGATTGCTTGGGATATCTAGCATAGTACACACGTGTTTGTGTTTTTTCAAACCCAATTTTGAAAAATAATGCATCACACATGACAAGTTCACAAAGCAAAATTACACACAGTCACATTCTCTAGTTTTCATACTCCCAAAAAAATTTTAAATCATTCAAGCATTTCACAAGATCAAACACCTTTAGATTAGGCACGTAATTATGCACATTTCATAGGTACCCAATAATGGTTTTGACATCTTCACATTGAAATTGCCTAAAAACACTTCAACTCATGGAGTTGATATTCAACAACCAAAGAGCGAGACATCCTTCACAAAATCAAGTGCAAAGCATGGACTCAAACATCGATGAAAGAACAAAAATCAAATAGTAACTCAAGAATAAAGCTCTTATTCAGTAGGTAAATTTAGATTTATAAGATAGAGTTAGGCTTGGGAGCGAGGCCCCTTATCAGACTAGTTAGAGCGAGGCTTATCCTTGGACTAAGTGCAAAACACCAAATCCTTCTTGAAAATTATAAGATAGAGCAAGGCTTAGGAGCAAAGCTCCATACCAGATTAGTTAGAGCAAAGCTCTTCCTAAGACTAAGTGCGAGGCACTTAATCCTTCTTAGATGAAAATGTATCCTACGAGTGAGTTTCCTCAATTAGAGCAAACCTCTTCCCTTGAGATCATGTGCAAAGCTCAAGAGAGAGGCTTCTTACTAGATCAATTTGAGCAAGGCTTACACTAGGATAAAATGCGAGGCACTGAATCCTTTTCTGCGTGAAAGTGTACTTTAAAGAGTAATACTTCGTGGTTAGAGCAATACCCTTTCTAAGATCATGTGCAAAAAACTGACTCAACCTGCCAGATAGAGCTAAGCTCAGGAGTGTAATTCCTTGTCAAAACCAAACCTAATTAAAGCTACACTTGGGAGCGAGGTTCCTTATCAGGACAAACTAGAATGAGCAAGGTTCATTTTAGGATTAAGTACCAAGCACTATATCCGCCAATTTAGCAGCAGAGCTCCTTACCATTCCTAACCATAGAGCTAAGCTTCTTACAATTCCAAACCATAGAGTGAAGCTCGGGGGTGAAGCTCCTTACCAGACAAACCTCGAAGTTAGTACTCCTATCTACCACAGGATTCAGAGTTAACCTTGGAGTTTGGAATCACCTTCTGAAGTGTTGTCTCTACTTTAGCGTTTTTACTCTCTTTTTGAACTTTTGTGTGAATCACAAGACTCAGAGTCAACCTAGGTGTTTTGACTCATTTTTCCCAAATCTTGTCGAGAGAGAGGCTTTCTTCTCAAAATCCAGTGCGATGCATAGGATTAGATATCTACCTAGGAGCTAGTCTTACTTATCATAATCCCGTGTAAGGCATAGGATAAGGTACCAATCCGGCAAAGCTCCTTACTTTAGCAAACCAAATGGAGAGAAGCTCCCTAGCTGACAAAACCCAATAGAACAAAGCTAGGGAGCAAGGCTTCTACCTTACCCAACTAGACAAAGTGAGCTAGGCTTCTCATCTTACTAAACTAGATAGAGTAAGGCCCAATCCAATGCTAGATCGAAGATCATCCATCCTAGAGTGAAGCTCATTTCTTCCAAACCAGTGTGAGGTACAGAGATAGCCCCATAAGCGAGGCTCATTCATTTGAGACAAATGCAATGTAAATAATCATTTACTAATTTTGTTTTGAGATTACATTTTAGAACAAAATGTAAAGTACAACTCATCTATTAGCACATGAGCGAAGCTCATTTTTCCAAAGACAATTACAAGGCACAAAAGCATCCCAACATCAAAAGAAGGCAACTTCTGTACCTATTTAAGTATGAGGCATCAACCAAGCTACAAGGTTGTTTCTTTCTTTGATTCAGCATGTAAGGGGACCAAAATTAGGTGTCTTTTTTTCATTTTCTACATTAGACAAGCTAGGGCAGAAAAAGACAGACATTTGCAGACACCTCGATTTTACCCTCTTCCTTAACTTTTATAGTATTTAATGCTCCTAGCTGAATGATGCTCTGCTAAATAAAATCTCCTAATCACAGAATGTGTTAAAACACTAGAAAGTAACAAAAGGCGAACATTCAATAAAAAGACGATTATACCCTTAGAGCTAAGGAGAAGTCAAGCTGAAGGATTAGATCAAAGCAAAAGGCCGTTAGACTATAAAAACATGTACAAGACATCAAATAGAGGATCTCTACATCAACAGATGACCCAAAATCCAAAACCAATGGTCAATTCGGTCTAGACGTCAAGAATGGCCTCCACCAACACACTTGAAGATTAGTATCAATTATATCACCTAGATCAAATCACAAAGGTGTAAAAATACATGAGAATTCATAGGACAAGTCAAATAACATAGAACGTAGCTCAGAGTAACCAAAAGGCCAATCTAGACGTCATCTGGGCTTCGCGGGCCCAAAATTGCTCCTACCATTAAAAAGGAACCTACTGGCACACCAACACATTTTGAGCATCCAGCTAAAGTCAAAATGTCTTCAAATTGCACATGAATGTCAAGGGTAACTATCATGAGGTAATGGCATAGCCAAGTTTAGTCAAGTCAAACCTTAGGAGGTTCCTCCGTAGATTCGTTTGTAAAATTTGTTAATTTTTTATAAATTCATAAAGTGTTCGGGAGTCTCAACAATTGCATTTTTGGACTCCTCATACTTAAAAATGGTAAGAGGAGTCATCCTGGTGGTGATTCCAGGGGTTAAGCCAAAGATTTGGCTACTTCATTCCAGCATATTTCAGAGTAGCAATTTTCAAATAGACATAGCTGATCCTAGAGAATCCAAATTGAACCAAAATTTGACCTAATTGGTTTAATTCTCTCCAAAATTGCCTAGGAAATCCCAAAAGCTCTTAGAAACTATGCCAAAGGTCTTAGAATGATCCCAAAACATGTCGGGATAGAACTCAAAGTTTGCCTAGCATGGCTGAGCTAGGGGCCACTTTATTTGCCTTATAGGCATATGGTACACTTTTTTTTGCCTATCTCGACTAGCACAAAGTTCTGTTTAACCTGTTTTATGATTCTAATTGCCCATAGTGCTATGTAAACATGTTTGCCCATTTTGTTGGGTAGAATTAACTACCAAGCTGTCTTGGCAAAGATTGTCGCCTGTTTTGTCAGGTAAACTTATTTGCTCGATGAAAGAAGCAATTCTTTTCGTTCATTTAAATTGGCAAAAGTTTTGTTTGGCCAAAACTTCTATAAATATGTACCTCCCCGTTTCATTTTTCATTTATTTTTCTCGTTGTGCTTCAAAGCTTCTCTTTAGAAAGCTCGCGTCAGTATAATTTTCTCTCTAAAAATTTTTATTTTACTTTTTAATTCAATGTATTTGCATAATTAGAATAGAATAATTTTAATTATGTAAATAAAATTATTTCTACATAATTAAATAGAATAATTTTAATTCTATAAATAAAATTCTTTGTCAATGAAAGGCATCCGGATCATAATTCAAGTTTGGCCGGACCCGACATATGATATTAAACAGATTTACCCTAGAAAAATTTTGTAAAATTCAGACATCATACATATGTCATGCCCACACCTGCTACCATGATTTATTTATTTATTTGGCAATTAAGTGTGATTTGGACTAATGGGAGAGTATGTATATCATCTTAAGGGCATTCCCCATGTATCCAAGGAATTAATTACAAAAGTAGATCTCCCAACTAATTTCATCCTAGTAATCTAGTATCTACATTAGAGTTTTTAATGGTATGTGCCTGAGTAGTCATCGAATCTCACGCATGATGTTCTTAAGAATGGAAACAATTGAGGAAGAAATCCCCTTAAATGATCTTGCGTTTCATTCATTCCAAAGGTGATAGACCATAACTGCCCAAGCTAGTTTACAAATAGTGTTGCCCAGACTTTTCTCATTGAATTTTCCAAAGCCTATAAAACTTCATCATCCCAAGGTTGTTTAGCCATTGTGATAAAGATTTTCGTAATATAACCCCCTTTAACTCAGCTGAGAAAGGCCATAGGAAGTATAAATGCTTTATGTTTTCCAAGGCATTACCACATAAAACACAGGTGAGATCAATATTCATCCCCCATGCTAGCAATTTGTCCTTGGTGTTGAGCCTCTCTCTAATTGCAAGCCAAACGATGAAACCATGTCTAGGAATGTGATTAGGGAACCAAAGAAGGCTATGCCATGTTACCTTTTGAGCATACACCGTTATAGCATTCCAAGTGGCTATAGCATCATAGGCTTCATTCTTAGATGTTGTCCATATGAACTTATCTGGTAGTTAAGGATTTGGCTCATAGTTTGGAGGCCTTTCAAGAATAATTTCCCTAAGTTCCCTTATATTTGAATAAGGCCATCTCCATTTTCCATTGATAATCACCCTCGAGACTTTAGCATCCTTATTTAAGCCAGTATCATAAGCAATTTTGGAACCATATTTAAAAATTGGAGGGCCAATGGGGTGCCAATTAGAGTACCAAAGAGAGATGGATTCATCATTACCCACAATATACTTGGAGAAGCCTTTTGCGTCTTCGCAGAGCTTGAGCAGCGTCGTCCACATCCAAGAGCAGTCCGAGGGAGGTTTTATTTCCCAAAAGTATTTTCCTTTAAAAAAATTGGAATAGCACCATTTAACCCAAAAGGGTAGGTTTTTGGAGCAAAGTGACCATAAGTGCCTCATCATGGAGGCCTTGTTCCATTCATTGAGTTTTCGAATGCCAAAGCCTCCCTTATTCTTTGGTTAACAAACTTCATTCCATGCAACTTTGCTACCGTATTTCCTTAGCTCCACTCCTGACCATAAGAATCTCTTTAAGATCTATTCAATAGAATTACTCACCCTCTTGAGTTGGATGAAGTGAATGCTCCAATAGATTTGGATGCTGAATAGTATGGATTTAACAAGGACCAATCTACCAACATAGGAAAGCCCCTTGAGATCTAAATCTTGAATATTTTTGGTAATCTTCTCAATGAGCTCTTTACAATCTTCAAATTTGAGCTTTGTAGAAATCAATGGTACTCCCAAGTGTTTGACTGGAAGTTCTCCCAATTGAAATCCAAGCAAGGAGCATAGGTGTTTCTTTTCTAGTTGACTAACCCCCAACATAAAAACTTTTCTCTTTTCCCCGTTTGGTTGAAGACTTGCCAATTTGTGGAATTCATGAAGAGCCTAACGAATAAGCTGAAAGGTGGGCTCATTTGGAGTACACAGAAGGAATAACTCATCTGCAAAGAAAATATGATTTATAGGTGGATCAAAAGATTTGGGATAGAAAGTAAAGTCACCCTCTCTTGCTGGCTTATTGAAGAGTCTTTAAAAGAATTCCATAGCAATGGGGAAGAGATATGGCGATAGGGGGTCCCCTTGGTGAAGTTCTTTAGCAGGTGGAAAGTAGCCTTCAAGAGTACCATTTAAAAATATGGAGAAATAAGGAGTAATGATACAAGCTTCCACCCATTCTCTAAACTTGACTAGAAGATTAAGAGCATGTAGAATATCAAGCAAAAGGCTCCATGAGACTAAATCAAATGCTTTCATCAGATTTATCTTCAAGGCACATCTAGGAGAAAAGTTGTGTTTATGATAACTTCTTACCAATTTTTGCATAAGGAGGAATTGATCTGAAATTGATTTTTCTTTGACAAAGGCTGCTTGCGAAGGGCAAATATGTGGGGCATTATACCCTTGAGCCAGTTGACAATTATATTGGATAAGCACTTATAAATGGTAAAGCAGTATGAGATAGGCCTGTAATCTATAACCACGCTTGGATTAGGAACTTTAGGCACCAATTCAATTATAGTGGAGTTCATTGCCTTCAATAATTTTCTTAAGTTAAAGAAAGACTTGATGGCCTTAATAAAATCACCCTCTACAGTGCTCAAAGCCTTCTTAAAGAAGTGGGAGGTAAATCCATCCGGGCCGATGGCCTTATGGTCAGGCAAAAAAAAAGAGAGTACTTTTGATTTCCTCAACAGTGACCTTCTCATCAAGAGTATTGAGCAGCTCAGAGGATAAGCTTGATTGCATTACATCCATTACATATTGCCTTGCATCTTAAGGGTAGTTAAAAAGAGTTCCAAGTAGCCTTTTGTAACGCTAAATAAAAATGGACTTCACTTCTTCATAATCTTCTTGTCTTTCTTCATGGCTATCCAAGATAGTGAGTATTACTCCCATGCTTTACCATGTCATAACATCATTTTACCACACCCTGCCATGTCATAAAAGCATGTTAGCCATACTATATCTTCACATTACCATGTTGGGCCATGGCGAACATCATATCGGCTATACAATGTCTTTTCTACCATGTTATGCCATGTAATTATCATCTTACATCATGCTCATAGGCCATATTTCCATGCTCTACCATAACCATGTTATTTCATCTCACCATGCTCAATCACAATCCCACATCATAATATAACATGCTAGGGCATCATTTACTGTGCAAGCATATGCTATGACATGCCATACATCATGTTTTGATATACCGACACATGCCTTGACATGCTAGGATTTCATTTACCATGCTAGCACATTCTATGATGCCATTCATCATATTCAACATACCCATGACATACCTGATCATCGAAACTACATCACTCACACATAATACTAGGCTCCTAGGCTATTCACTTAGGCTTGGTCATCATCACCAAGAACTGAGCTCCCAATTTAAGATGAGTTCATTTCCTAAATGATAAACACTCACTCACCTGCGTTAGGCATATCCCCGAAATGAGGTTCCATTTCCACAGTTATGCACAAGGCTCTAATTGGCTTTTTCCTTAGAGTTAAACTCCTCAATGGAGTAAAACTTTATCTTAAGTTATGTGCAAGGCACTAAAACTCTATCTCAAGTTATGTGTAATGTAGTAACTGAACTCTCTCATTTGAAACAAGGCTCATTTCATTCCTTAGTTATGCGGCAAGCGCTAACTTATCATACTCATCAGGAATAAAGCTTCTTTCCTTTCTGTAGTTATGCGCTAAATGCTAGCTGTTCCTTATCTCTCGAAGCAAGGCGCTTTCCTTCAGTTATGTACTAGGCGTTGACTATTCCTGTCTCATTTAGAGTGATGTTCCTTTTTATAGTTATACACTAGGCGCTAGCTATCTTTCCATCAAGAGCTACGTAGACTTGATCCCTTCAAAATAGTGCATAGGTAGCTCGAGCAAAAGGCTTGAGTCCCGTCATCACAGCGTGAAGCACTGACCAAGAGCTATGTAGACTTGATCTTTTCAAAAGGGTAAGTAGGTAGCTCAAGCAAAAGACTTGAGTCCCATCATCTCAACGTGAAGCTTTAACTTAAAGCTAAGATCTACGCCTGCATTATAGTCTAGATTAGAACAGAGCTACGTACACCTGATCCCTTCACAAGGTACGTAGGTAGCTCGACTATAAGACTTGAGTTTGATCATCATAGCGTGTGATTGCTTTCGAATTTTGTTCCAGCAAAACAGAGGAAAACAAAATCTCACAAGTGCACGAGGGTCAATCTGAAATATAACCTAGTAAGAATCTAGGGTCGAACTTAGGGAAGTGAGAATTTATCAAGAAAAATTCCTTACAAGAAAATTTAAATGAAAAGCTCAGTTCACTTGAAGAAATTGTTTAATTTGAGATTTTTCTTGATAAAATTTGTTTTTAAAATTAACCAAATAATGAAATACAACTCATTTCAACTTAATCCTCATTTCTGTTAGATTCCTAACCCGACTTTCCCTAATTTATAACTTAATCCAACAATAACTCGGTGTAATTGAATTGGATAATTTTTGCCTTTTAGAATTATGAAGTTTAAAAATTCATCTTTGGTTTTTTATGTGTTTTACAATTTGATTCTATAATTCATGACATCGGATCGAGTATTTTGTATATGAAAGTCAAAAGCCAAACATACAAAAGTAGGATCTTGACTATGAATTAGAATTTTTAATATATAAAATCATAGAAATCAATCTTCAACTTTGTTTCTTAAAGTCTTGAACTAGAATTCATGCAAGGGAAAGCTTGGACTAGATTCTAATTTCAACGATTCATAAATTGAAATGAGTTATAAAATCTAGCCACATATAACTAAAATAAAACTCACAATATGGAAAAGCAAACTGGAATAATATAATCCTTTTGAAAATTGAAACGAACATAATCCTTACAGGTTGTATGATCTTCAACTGAAATCGAAAAATATTCAAACCCTAGTTCTGAAACTTGAAATCCTAGTTCTAAGAATTTGAAACTAGAATAAAAGTGAAGCAAAAAGTATCATCTATAGATTTGAAAGCTTTTATTAAAAAAAAAAAAAAAACTCCCCATCTTCCAAACCTAAAACTACCTTTATGAATGTCTAAGTGAAAATTCCTTGGACCCTTCGAAGGGGGGTTTGAAGGGAGCATAGCCTCCAGAGGGCCCTTCGACTGGTAGTCTGATACTTTAATGTTTTTTTTTCCCTGAAACCACCCTTCCTTTTTGTCCTACAAATGGGCCTTTGAATGCCACCCTCTGGGCGGGTGTCCAAAGGTTAATATGTACTTGGAACATTTGCTTTCTTCTTGTTCTTTTTTTTCTTCTCCACTCTTTATCGTGCAAAGCTGCCTGCCAATGGGATACCTATCGAGCATGCATTCGAAGGGTCCATCTACTATCTTCTATTTTATTATATTTAACTTCAGCCCACCTACAATGAAAAATGTTTAATATAAGAAAGGGAATTAACTTCATTTACTTTGTCTAACCATGGTTAATAACATTTACACATCTATAATTCACTATTTTATGTGATTAATCACACCCCCTGAACTTATATTTTGCTAGTCCTTAGCGAGAATGCATCTCAAATGAATAATTTAATTTCATTAGAGAACTTAACAAAGATCACTCAAAGACATGGTGAAACAATGTTATCACAATCGCCAACTAATACTATTAAATAATGACTGCGATATGTAAAATCTTAGAATCAGCCACACCTCAAAATCTAAAAGAAATAGAATGTTCAATTCAACTAATCATCAAGCACTCATTAATCAAATTCATTTCTTACTCCATCTTGCATCGCTTTTCACTTTATAAGCTTAGACAAAGTTCACTCTATGAAGGCGTTTGATAAATAGAGTAAATGTACAAGGAAATTCTAATAATATGCCTTCTCATGCCAAGAACGGATTATTCAAACAAAATTTATGAATTGACATAGCTATATGATTAGAATGATTCGTGCAAATGAGAAGTTAAGAAGTAACTATGAAAATTATCTTAGTGAAACTCAGAACTTTAGCCCACAAAGAATCTACTAGGACTTCGTTAAGGTTGTATTAGCGTTAAGGGTTTAACATAATACCAAGAAAAGGAATGGATATTCAAAATATGTCCTAGAATATTTCATGCAAATTCAATACCCCTAGTTTCTTTCTTTCCTTAGGACTCTTCCCAATTCCCACTTGGAACCTTTACAAAGGAATCACAATTCTTGAATCTTTGAATTAAAACTAAGTTGATTCTTGCTTTCACATATTTTTCTCTCTCTCTTTTTTTTTTTAACTTTCTTTTTTTCCTTTAGGAATAAACTTTTCAGAATTTTTTTCCTAGACTTCTTTTCCATTCCCCAACGAACTCCACTATTTCAATTCACCTACTTGGAGACCATGGAAATCCCAAGACATATGGGTTGGCTAATTTTGAAAGTTGGAGAATTGTGTGGCTATGGACAAAAAAAATCTTTATCTCATTTTCTTTTTCTTGAAAGGCTCAATTTGGCTCCTATGGATTTTGTACAAAAAGAAAGTCAACGACGCTCAAAAGTTCCAAAGATGGCTTACTTTCATTTCCTAAGATCCATTCAGTCCTCATGAAGTTCAATAAGATTCATTGCTCAATTAAAAGATGATATGCTTCTTAACATGAATCCCAAAAAAAAAAAAAAAAAAATGTAGAGCTATTAAAGGAGATGATGAAGAACTTATTTTAGAATAAATGTAAATCACTCTCAAGAAACGTACAAGGCTTAAAGCTCACATAGTATAACTCTTCACTTGAAGTAAGGTCAAAGTTTGTAAAATTTTAATAAAAGTATCATTATCATGAATCATACCTAATAACTCATCTCTTATCAAGAATTAGTCTCAGTAGAATTCAAAAGTGTAAGCTCAACAAAATTAAGCAAAATTAAGCACATAAGTTCATTACTCAAAGGTTTCATCAACTAATTATCATCCAAGCATTCACCATATACTAAAAGTCAGCAATTTTGAGTCTACGATGCCTTTCGATTGACTTCAATAAAAGCTAATAGTTTGAGTACGTAAGATATATCAACAAATCAGAACTCAACTATCTGGACTAACAAAATTTAATAACAACTGAAAACAGAACCAAAAGATACAAAACAAAATAAATCTAGAATGGCAACAATCCTATGACTCTAAGTGTCTGGCCCAGGAGAACTAGAAGGGTGTAGAGTAGGATCATCAGTCTGGGCTGAGGTAGAAAGAGGTTGGTCATAGACTTAACTGCCCACAATAGCCCTCAAAAAGAATAAATATGTCCTCTTGACCCTTAAGTAGTGCTTTTTGTCCCCTCCGCAACTCTTCTAGCTTCTTTTCTAAATTCTCCTAACTTCTTCTTAAAATTTCTTGCCCATCCTTAATCTGACGAACATATTCACTCATTTGCTCATGTTACTCCTCCAGACAAGCCAATGTCTCCTCAGTAGTGTGTGGAGCTACCCTCCTCAACTAATTCTTGGATCACTCCCACGAAGTGGCAGTGATCATCTCCAATGGGGTAATTCTCTCCATCTTGGAGTGCTACTTAATCACTTTATTCTTGGCATATTCAGTAATCAAAGTTCTAAAAGGCAACCTAGTAATGCTTGTCTTCTTACCTACTGTAGCAGCTATTCTATTCCAAATATATTAAGCTAAAGCTATAGATAGCCTAGTAGCAATTGCATACCTAAGAAATCCTCTCTCGTAGCTCACATCCGTCGTGTTCATGAGAGGCATAAACTGTGAGCATGTCAAGAAGTGAAAGGCATTATACTTCTTTGTCAACTTTTTTTTTTCTATTCTTGTTTTGTGCCCCCATTGCTCTTCAGCGTCGCCTAACAAGGCTTGAGCTATCCAATCTCAACTAGGCTTCCTCTGATTCGGATAAGAGAGTCCAGGATTAGCAACTCTTTCAAGCTGAAGAAGATCAGTTATGCTTTGTGGAGTAAATTCTAGATACTTTCCCCTCAACCTTGTAGATATGTCATCTTCCCCAACTTCCTCAAAGCTCCTCATATTATAATAGAATTCTTATACCAAAAGAACTATAACAAGGCCCCTAAACTTAGCGAATTCCAACCAATCGCTTTCCTTAAAGTTCTACCTCAACTAAAAATTAGGTCCATGGAAGTGATCTAAGTTAATTCCCTTTACGCAATCACTATCTATGCATCCCAATGAGTATCAAACTCTCTTTCAACATTAGAACTTGAGATTTTGCATGCTTCATACTATTTAGAATTTCCTGCTCTTGTTGGCGTAGATGTGTCAATAATGCTAAATATAGGTTGGGCAGGTGGGGGATCATGGGCTTAAGCTAAACTAGAGCTTACTTTCTTTGTCTTTTTAACTTTAGGGCTAGATTTGGATTTCTTAGCGAGTGGGATGTTTTCCTAGGAGCCAGATGCTCTTTTGCCTTACTGGAGGTTGTGTTATAATTCTGCTTAAAAGCATTTAAGTCACAACCCTCAATTACTCTTCACAAACTCACTCACACCTTTTGTCATACACCTAGTGCTCATCTTTTAAAAGTTCCCGTCTATGACCCTCTTTGTTTGGTCCCTACAACACCAAATACTCTTCAACAATCAAAGACCTAACAAACAATCTCAACAGCTAACAATTTCCTACTATAAAATGTTTTAAACCACAACTAAAACTCACCTTAAAATTCTAAAACGAGGGCTCAGTCTTTTCAAATCCAACTCAAACTAGATTACTTTAATGAATAGTTGGTGGAATGAGAGTCGAATGATGAAATATAGGTGAATTTATGGAGGGATAAAAGTTTTAGGAAGTGAAATCAAAGCGGTGGTAAGGTTCCCCAAAATCACCATGATGGTACTTAGGAAGTTCAAACCTAAGTTTAAGTAAATGAAGTGGGTCAATTTTAACTCGGGATTTAAAAGGGGGCTAGATCGTAGACCGTTCAGAGGGGCATCCGAAGGGTCGTAAGTAACTTAGACCATTTTGAGATATTTGGACACCTAGACATTCAACCCAAGATTCACAAAGCTGTTTATGTCAACCATGTTACTAAATTGACTCTAAAACAATAAATTTAGAAAAAAAAATTATTTTCTATGGTTCTTTTAATCAAAATTTTTAAAATTTTCTATTTTTCAATTTATTTTTTCAAACAAAACACAATTACTATTTTTTTTTCTTTTCAGACAAAACACAATCACAAAAACATTAAACAACCTAAAGCATGCATATTCCTTCCCTGCCAACATAAACTACACATTGTCCTTAATGTGATTTGTATATGCATTTGTTAGGACAAAATGAAAAGATAGGGAAAGAAGATACCTCAAAAGCTTCACAAGATCCTAAAAATATTTAAAAGTAAGATAAAATTAACAAAACAAACTAAAAATTAGTAAATAATTCTTCCTGTCCCCTCCAAATTACTTCTCGCAACAAATGTTCACAAAATCCAAGTAGCTCATCATACAAAAAGTGGGCTAAAGAGCCAAATACTAAAACTGAAAAAAAAATAAAACAAAATAAAGTAAAAATATGATACACTAATACATTATACCACTCATGAATTAATCAAACTCAGGTGGATCCTTAAGATCCAAGGTGTCTATCTCGGCCACCCAGTCGTCAAAATACGGCTTCAAACAGTGACCATTGACCTTATACAAATTGCCATTCAAAGGATCCTCAATCTCACACATTCTAAACCTGGAGATATGCTTCACTATGAATGGTCTAGTCCATCTAGTCCTCACCTTCCCCAGAAAGATATGCAATCTTGAATTTTACATAAGGACTTTCTGACCAAGAAAGAAATACTTCGTCAAAATGTGACGGTCATGAGGCTCCTTTATCTTTGCCTTAGCAATCTTTGCATTCTCATAGGCATCAATCCTCAACTCCTTTAGCTCATTTAGTTGGAGCTTTTTTGCTATAGCAGCATTCTTAAGAATCTCATTTACTTGATGAATGGCCCAATAAGCTCAGTGTTCCATTTCTACAGGAAGGTGACACGGCTTTCCATAGATAAGTTTGCAGGGAGACATGCCTTGCATAGTCTTATAAGCCGTTCTGTAGGCCCACAACACACTAACTAATCAGAGTGACCAATCCTTATGTGAGGGATCAATAGTTTTCTTAAGGATTTTCTTCACCTCCTTGTTGGCTAACTTAGCCTGGCCACTAGTCTGCGGATGATATGAAATTGATACCATATGAACCACTCTATACCATCTCATTAAGATACCCATAGGCTGATTGCAAAAAAATGTTTTCCACCATTACTAGTAATGTCTCGTGGCATACCAAAACTTGAGAATATATTCTCCTTCAAAAATATGGTGACCACCTTGTGGTCGTTATTTTGGGATGGAATGGCTTCTACCCACTTAGAGACATAATCCATAGCTTCTTGGATGTACAACTAGCCAAAAGAACTAGGAAATGGCCCCATAAAGTTTATCCCCCAACAATAAAAAATGTCTAACACCAAAGTGGGGTTAAGGGGCATCATATTATGCCTATTGAGGCTTCATAGCCTTTGGCATCAATTACAAACCACACAAAAGGCATGTACATCCTTAAACATGGTGGGCCAACAAAAACCCGACTGTAAAATCGTTGCAATGGCCTTTTTAGAAGAAAAATGACCACTACAAGCTAGAGTATGAGTAGTGGACATGATATTTTGAATCTCATGATCTGGGATACATCGCCTAATAATCTTATTAAGGCAACGCTTAAAGAGATAGGGGAAAGTTACGTACTTTATGCAAGAACTTCCTTCTATCCGACTTAGACTAATGAAAAAGAATCTATCCCTTTACTAAATAATTTACTATGTTAGCATACCATAGTGTGTGAGTCTCAAAAACTATGCCAACTTGCAAAAGGTGCTTGTTCGGTAAATGTTCATTGATAGAAAGGTCAACAGTGTTCGACTTCCCAGATGAAAGTCGAGAGAGGTGATTGGAAATCACGTTTTCTACTCCTTTGTTACCTCATATCTCCAAATGAAATTCCTGAATATGTAAAATCCATCTAACTAGTCGTGGCTTAGTATCATGCTTTGTGTGCAAATACTTCAAAACTACGGGTTTTGTATACACAATTATTAAAGAACCAATCAAATAAGATCAAAACTTTTCAAGGCAAAGACTATAACTAATAACTCTTTCTCTGTAGCGGTATAATTTATTTGGGCCTCATTTAGAGTCTTACTGGCATAGTGAACCACAACAGGCTTTTTCTTCTTCTTTTGTTTCAAAACAGACCCTATTACATAATCAATGCATCATGCATGAGCTCAAAAGGAAGGCATCAATCAGGGGCCTAAATGATAGATGCTGAGGTTAATAAACCCTTAAGCTTGTCAAAAGCTTCTTGACACTGAGACATCTACTGAAAAGTAACATCGTGTGACAATAGATTATATAAGGATTTTACTAAGGTACTAAAACTTTGAATGAATCTCCTATAAAAGCTAGTATGCCGTAGAAATGACCTCACATCTCAAACTATCTTAGGCACAGGGAGCTTTTGGATAAGCTTAACCTTAGCTTTATTGACTTCAGTCCCTCTAGTAGAGACAATATGCCCTAAAAAATTCCCTTGTGTCATCATGAAATGACACTTCTCCTAATTCAACACCAAGTTGCTATCCTGACATTTCTCCAAAACTTGAGTCAAATTTTCGATAGACAGAAAAATCATGCATGAATACCTCAACTATACATTTCACCATATCACTGAAAATACTTATCATACATTTTTGGAAAGTAGCCGATGCATTGCACAAACCAAATGGTGTTCTTTTAGAAGCAAAGGTGCCAATGGGATAGGTTAAGTTTGTTTTGGCTTGGTCTTCTAAAGAAACTTCAATCTGATTGTACCTGGAATACCCATCCCGGAAATAATAATAACCTCACTCCACCACTCTCTCTAAAACTTGATCAAGGAATGGGAGTGAAAATGGTCATTCCTTGTCATAGCATTCAACTTCCTATAATAAATGCACATTCTTCACCTAGTTTTAATTCAGGTGAGCACGATCTAATTCTGTTTATTTTTCACCACTGTGACTCTGGACTTTTTGGGGATTACTTAAGTTGGACTTACTCACCTGGAGTAAAAGATGGGGTAAATGATACCCGCATCTAGTAACTTCAATTCCTCACCCCTCACCACATTTTTCATGTTAGGGTTGAGTCTTCTGTGGGGGTTGACGCACTGGTTTAGCCTTATCCTAAAAAATTTTATGGGTACACACAAGAGAACTAATACCATACGAATCAGCTATGGTACAACCTATAGCCTTCCTATGATCTCTTGGCACATTCAAATATCTTATCTCTTAGGCAAAAGAAAGTTACGATGAAATTATAACTGGCAATGTCTCATTCTCTAATAGGAAGTAGTACTTCAATTCACTAGGTAATGGTTTCCTCTCTAGGTGTGGTGGCTCAACTAATGAAGGAAGGGGTTTGGTTAGGGATGGCTCTAAGGGTTCAAAAACCGAAGTCCATGTATCTATGGCCACGACATGTGTTATCTCTAACTGTAACCAAGACTTGACTTTCCTACTCTCCTCCACACTCTCAAAAGCCTCAAAAAACTCATGCTCCTCACCATGCACCAAGGCTTTCTATAATGAATCCTCAAAACACTCCTTATCAAAATGCTCTTATACCAAAGTCTAAATAAAATCTACTTCCCTCACATCCTCACAATCCCTTGGTTGTTTGGAGACTCTAAAGATGTTCATTTCCACTACGATGTTCCTAAAAGAGAATGTCGTCATCCCATTTCTAAAGTTAATCGCAACCTTTGAGATTTCTAGGAATGGTTTATCTAAAATTAATGGGATAGCTGGATTGGAACTTTATGCAGGATGTGTGTCTAGCACTATAAAGTTAACAGAGAATAGAAAATTTTCAACTTGCACTAAGATAGCCTCAATTAACCCCCTATGCATTTTTACAGACCTATCTACCAACTATAATGTCACCCTAGTTGGCTTCAATTTCCCTAGGCCTTGCCCTTGGTACACACTAAATGGCAGTAAATTCACTAGCTTTTAGGTTACAAAGGGCTAATAATCGAATATCAAAATCTCCTATAATGATAGGGATAGTTGGACTGCTTGGGTCAACAAGCTTAGAGGGAGTTTTCCATTAAACAACAGCACTGGCCTATTCTGCTAAAAAAGTCTACTCTTTCACACTTACTCTTTTCTTCACATTGCAAAGGTCTTTTAGAACTTAGCATACGAAGGGACTTGTCTTATGACATCCAAAAGAGGAAGATTGATTTTCACTTGCTTAAATATCTCACAAAACTCTGAAGTGAAATCTTTCTTGGTCATAACTAACCTAATGGGAAAAGATGGTTTGATTTTCTTCTTTTCATCCTCAAATGTCATCCATTTTCCCCTTATTGTTCTCATACTTCTTTCATTTCCCCTCATCTTTATTTTCTTTCTCTACGCTCACAGGACTGTCACTCAACTCATTTCTCAGAATGGACTTTTTCACCCTATCTTTCGCATTCTTTTTTTTTATCTCTTTTCTTTCTCTCAACACGATTCATGTCGCCTTACTTGCTCTCTCCCTCTTTGAGACTACAACTCTAACAACCTAGGATCATCCATTTTTCAACTACCTTACCATTTCTAAGGCTTTTAATAGCTTGAACTTTCTCATGAGGTGGTGGTAGCTCACTAGACAAAGCTGTATTAAGATTAACTAGGTTCATACCCTATAGGTTTTGCTCAGGTTCAGCCAGAAACCTACCCCTCTTTGGTGTACTCATGGATTGAGTCAACTTTATGAGTTGACTACGAATATCATCAAATGCCTTATTGGTTTGATCCATGAATTTGTTGTTATTCCCATTGATGGCTGTTTGGGTTTGTATAAACTGGTTCAAGGTATCATCTAGTGTCATCTTAGGTTGCAGATGGAATGGATTGGTAAATTGGGGTTGAGGTAGGAATTGTGGTGTTGATTGGACATAATGAGAATCATTTTTTCAAGAAATGTTAGGACGTTTTTTCGACCAGGAATGTAGGTCTCAACATAAGGCCTCTTAAATGTTTAGTGGATTTAGATTCGGGCAGAGGCTTAATAAAACATCACATTCCTACCGACTATCTAGGTAGAATAATCCTAAGTGGCATGGTCATTGAAAGTCTCACATCTCATAAAAGATAGGATCAAAGACACTATGAGGCACATTGCTAACATTCTTCTTAAGAAAACTCTCTACTTATTTTGTTCGAGCAGTGACCCTAGCATTCAAATCATTTGGCTCCCTAAGGACAAACTTCCCACTAAAAGTAGAGGTATCTCTAGATTCATAAGCCAGTGGTATGGTGGTTTCCCATTATTTGGAATTTTTAGCTAAGATATTAAAGAAGTCAAACGCTTCTTCAGCTTCTTCCTCTTAGAAATCCCCATTGCACATGGTGGAGACCAACCATTTGTAGTTCAGAGACAATAAATCATAAAAGAATCTTACAATTCGCAAATCCCAAACCTATGATGAAGATAAGAGTTCAATAATCCAAGCCTGATAAAAGTCTCAGATGGCTTACAAGTGAAGTTCATCATTTGTCTTTGGTATGATGCAGTCTTATGATTTGGGAAATATTTTCATAAAAATTTAGACTATACTTCTAATCATGATTGAATTGAACGAGTTCGAAGAGAGTTAAACCCAGGTGATGCTTTGCCTTTAAAGAAAATGAAAAGACTAGTAGTCGTACCGTCTCTTTTATGTAATTCTTGTCCATGAAGGTACTATAAACATCCTCAAAATCCCTTATGTGCAAGTATGAATTTTGACTCCATACCAAAAAAGGTTAGAATCAACTTTGCCAATGTTCGAGTATCCTTGACATAGCTAGTCCAAAACCTAGACAAAGAAAGAGGGTTATGCGTTAGGCAACCGACAGCCAGCATAATACTCAATCGGATTCTTTTATGGATTTGAGACCTAGTTAATGGAACAATATAGAGATGGTCAAAAAGATTTACCTATGGTGTTCAGTGATTTAGAGAAAGCCTATGATCAGGTTCCTAGGGAGATTCTATAAAGAGTATTAGAAAAAAAAAAAGTATTTGTCGCATATAGTGAGGTGATAAAGAACATGTATGATAGAGCCGTGATATCTATGCGGATGACTGGTGAAGAAACTAAGGAGTTTCCTACCACAGTTGGTCTACACCAAGGCTCAATGTTAAGCCCGTACTTGTTTGTCCTAGTTATAGATGAGATTATAATACATATTCAGGATGAGGTGCCATGGTATATGCTATTTGCAGATGACATTGTTTTAGTAGATTAGAGAGAGAATCAGTGAATGCTAAGTTAGAATTGTGGCGAGACGTTAGAGACAAAATGGTTTAGGCTAAGTTGATGTAAAACAGAATATATGGATGCAAGTTTAGTCAAAGTAGGACAACTGGTAGCATAAAAGTAAGTTTGGGCACACAAAAGATTGTAGAGAAAGAAAACTTTAGGTACTTTGGATCCATGGTATAACAGGATGGAGGGATTGATACTGATGTGAGTCATAGGATTTAGGCTGGGTAGACCAAATGGACGAGTGCCTCGGAGGTCTTGTGTGGTCAAAAAGCCCCCCTTAAGGTGAACAGAATGTATTATAAGATGGTGTTAAGACCAGTGCTGTTTTATGGATCAGAGTGTTGGGCAGTAAAACATAATCATGTTCAGAAGATGGTAGTTATAGAGATAAGAATGCTAAGATAGATGTGCAAGATCGCAAGGAGAGATAGGATTAGTAATAAGGAGATTAGGGGCAAAGTAGGAATAGCACTGATTGAAGATAAAATAAGAGAAAATTGATTAAGATGGTTCGGCCATGCTAGAAGGTATCCAACGAAGACACTAGTTAAAGCATAGAGATTGCTTGGAGTAGCAGAGGAAGAAGGAGATCCAAGCAAAGTTAGAAAAAACTATTAAGCATGACCTTGCCTACATGGACCTAACGGAGGATAGAGCCCTAAAGCATGGTGAGGCCACCTTAGTGCTTGCTACAACTTTTGAATTGACCTCCTGGAGCCATATTTCTTGGATCTGCTTGGGGACTGGATTAGTGAATTCTACTACGAAGTCCGCTAAGACTTGAGCCTTGATTACAATTCATGGTATGAATTTTATATCGAACACACCAAGGGAGACTGCCACTTGGCCATTCTTCCAATGACATCTGCCCTAATTGACCAATAGGTTAATCGGTGACAACCTATATGATGTGAGCATGAAAATAACGGGTGAGCTTCCTGGATGCCAATAATAGGGCCACAGTGAACGTCTCCAAGGGAAGGTATCTAGCCTTTACCCCCTGCAGAGTTTGACTTGTGTAGTAGATAGGTTTCTAACTTCTTTCTTCCACCGTTAGTTACACAACGCTTACTGTTTGTTCTGACATAGTTAAATACAGCTATAGAACATCCCCTGGCCTGAAGGTTGATAAGATGGGGGTAGTTTTCAGATATTCTTTTAACTTGCCCAATGCTTCATCGGCTTCTTCCTCCCAGGTCACCTTGTTTGCCCCCTTTAATAACTTAAAAAATGGTCGGCACTTATCGGATGGTCAGCTAATGAATCAGTTAAGTGCGGCCACCATTCTTGTAAGTTTTGAACTTCTTTTTTAGTTTGAGGTTACAATATAGCTTGAATGGCTTGAAACTGTTCAGGATTAGCCTCGATCCCTTGCCCGGTAACTAAGTGCCCTAGGAATTTTCCTGAGCTCACCCGAAAGAGCACTTGGCAACATTAAGCTTTAACCCATATTTTTCAAGTGTAATGAACACATGTTGCAAATGTTGGATATAGGTCTCGGGCTCTTTGCTTTTTACCACCATATCATCAATATAGTCCTTTATACTTTTGTTGAGGTCATCTTTGAACATCTTAGCACCAACCTCTGGTATGTTGCCCCAATATTCTTCAGACTAAACGGCCTGACCCGATAACAACAGATCCCCTTTGGGGTGATGAAAGAGGTCTTCTCCTCATCGGGCCCATGCATTGGGATTTGATGATATCTCTTGTATGCATCTAGAAAAGATAGTCATGAACTCCCTACCGTGGAATCCACAAGTTAGCCTATTTTGGGCAGAGGAAACGGATCTTTTGGACAAGTTTTATTCAAGTTCTTGTAGTCAACACGGACCCTCCATTTCCCTTTCTTTTTTTTTAACCATAGCTGTATTAGTTAACCATTCAGGGTAAGAAACCTCTCTAATGGCCTTAGCCTCGAGTAATTTACTGACCTCTTCAATGATGGCTTTGGTATGCTGGAATGTGGATCTTCTTGCTCTCTGGACTACGGGTTTGACTCCTAAATTAACGTCCATGGCTTATAATTTCAATAAAAATACCTGGCATTTATTATAGGGTCCAGGTAAAGGTGCCAATGTTCTTCAGCAGCATTTCTATGAGCTCTAGTTTTTCCTCAGGTAGCAGGCTAGAGCTAATCAGAAAGTATCTATCATCATCGTATTGCACATTTTTTGACTTTTTCCAAGTCCTCATTGGCTTTATTTGTATGGTCACCATCAACGTCATCGATCTTGGGCATGTTTTCAGGCATTTCCATAAGTTGGACTTACTTGGGAAGTGGTTTGGATTTCAAGGTGGTGGTGAAGCACTTCTTTGATACATCCTGGTCCCCCTGAGCTCAATCACCTCATCACCATAAGGAAACTTGAGGACCTAATGATAAGTTGAGGGGATAGCTTTCAGCACATGTATCTATGACCTTCCAATAATTGCATTGTAGGAAGATGGTGTGGCCACTACTGCGAATTCAACATCGTACACAATCAGACCAGCTTAGATAGGTATTACTACTCTTCCCAGTGGCTAAACTAGGGTAGAATTGAACCTAATGAGTGGACAATTTGCTGGCTCTAGGTCTTCTTCCGTCAAGCCAAGTTTCTTAAAAGGACTAAGAAACATGACTTCTGTGGAACTTCCATCATCCACCAGTATCCGCTTGACATCAGATTCAAACATCTTTAGTGTAACCATATGTGCATCATTATGTGGTAGTTGTACCTCAGTGACTTCATCTTCAAGAAATGTAATTCTCCGAGCACGATTTCTTCAGGAGTGTTTGCTCGAGGATTCTGAAACTTTAAGTATTTCAGTCGACTGGCCTCAATTTTGTTCTTCTACTTGGGGAGATGTGACTAGGCTTTGGCAATGGTTTCCCATATGTCTGACATAGATAACCGCTGGTCACTGAATTTCTCTCCGGGGTCGCGTCCTTAGGGTGGTTGAGTGGGCATCACTTAGAATGTCTTCCTCCTCAAGATTGTCTATTCTCCTTCTATGATCTCTCGACTGTGGTCAGGGAGCGTCTGCTATATTCCCTATCTTTGTTCGGTTAATAAATTCTTTCAAGTGGCTTTCTTGAACGAGATCTTTAAGGAAGTATCTCAGGGAGCGGCCTGCTCCGGTGCGATGCCCCCTATCCTGGTGGTAAGAGTAGAAGTCCTTGTGATTCTCCTTTCTGGGGTAGTCGGCCAGCTTCTTAGGCCATCAAAAATAGGGTTTGTCACGAATTTTAGGGAGTATCCTAAAGATTGGCTCATTGAAAACTATGTTTATAACTTCGAACACCGACTTCTGGGTGTCGGCATACTCTCTCCTCTTTTCTTTGTCCTTCCCTTTTTTGAATGCTAGGGATTTTACTTCTTTCTGTTCGGTCGGCTTCATCTCATCCTCCAACATTGCATATTTCACGATCTGACACATGAGATCGGAACTTCTTACTATCATAGATGGCAAGTTGTGGAATTTGGAACTATTTTGGGGGTTTTGCTTCACAAATCGCCGGAGTGAGTGGGGATGTAGAAATTCTTCCAAGTGCTCTCCTAGCCATCATCTGAGTTGTTTGATCAGAAGCATCCCACTAGTGTATTGCATTCTCCGGACCTCCTTAGCCTTGCTTGACTCCTTTGCTTTTGGGTAGACCACATCATTACTGGAAGGGTTTTCGCTGGGCTTATGGTGTCTTCTGTGAGTGTGGTGTCTCTTCTTGTTTTGAACTTCTCTAGGAGGCAGCTTTGATTGCCTTTCTTTCTACAACCGTGAGAGCCTCAGCTGTTGGGCTCGCGCCGGATGTATTCTCTCTGAGCTAAGATCAACGACACTTTTCCTACCAGCAACATTGTCACGCCTAGTCTGGAGTTATCCAACCCCCTGATTTTCTTTCTCTTCATTTTCACCCTGATCCTCTGAATTAGCATACAAGGAATCAAACCTTTCTTCTTGAGCCATTCTTTGAGTTATCGGTACCGGTTTGGATACCAGCCACTAACTTTCCTTTCACTTTACTCAATTCGAGGAGTATCTTTTCCAGCTCTGCCTATTTTACATCTGCCTTTGCTTGTAGCTCCTGCCTTCGTTTGGCAACCTCTGGGTCTTCTATATGTTTCCTTCAGCTAGATTTTAGGCCCAGAGTTCGTATGGTCAATGTGGCTCCTTTCTGTCTTGATGGTGTTGTTTCACCTCCTCCATGAGATGATGGTGGGGGTGTGGTGAATCCCCCTGAAGCCATAGTTAATGGAACTTTTTTGGATTACGGATTCTTTTAGGTAGTAAGGTACGGGGAACAAAGAAATGTGCCCCACAGTGGGCGCCAAATGTTCGGCAATAAAAGATATCACCGAGCGTGCTCACTACATCAACGAGAAAAAGGTCACTTAAGCTTGAAAAGAAAGAAGAAGTTAAAAGGAAGGGTCGAAGAGGGTCCTTGACCACGATCCCTCCGATGGTTAAGTTAGAAACGGCTCGAATCAAATGAGAACGTCAATTCACAGCACTTCGTGAATGATAGCAAGTATACTTGAATTTCGTGTTAAGTGTCCTATTTATAGTCTGAATACCAAAATAAATTTATGGCAAATAATTGGAAGAGAAAATCATTGCTTTTTCTTCAAGGAAATCCTTTTACTGTGATGATGTGCTAGGTATTAAATGCCCATCACGTATCATTAAATGGGCATCACTGAAGGTTAGGGGTTGTGTAAGTGTCCTAAAGGGGTTGTGCAAGTGTCCCATCCGTTTGCCACTTTTAAGGTTAGGGTCTGACTAAACATAACGAGGTAGTGAAAAATGAACTAAATCCATTATTCAAGTGTATTTATGGTTAGGATCGAACAAATATAACCTTTCTAGTAGCAGAGCCCATTCCTTACATTTTGATTGGTTAGAAATACCATCCCCGAGCACTCCTGCCTCAAGGCGTTGGACTTAGGGATCATGCCACGTGTCATTCATACTTTTTGTACCTACAATATCTATCTCAAAAGAGTGAAGAGTATAGTAGACTTTAATCGTGGAGAGAAGACTGGCTTGAGTCATGGAGATCTTCAGTCGAGAGAGAGAAAGAGAGAGAGAACTATCAGTGTTTTTATAGTGAATAGGAGAGAAAAGAGTGTTGAAGTGTATGGAATGGGGATGGTGGAGGGGATGCGGGGTTTAAAAGTGTGGAGAAACACAATCTCAAATTGCACTTTCAATCAACAATAAATACTCAATCTCAAATTACATCTTTAATTAGTTTTAATGAAAAAACTCAATTTGAAATTACGTTTTCATCAACCACGCTTCCCAATTTTTTTTTTTCTTATAGAAACTCAATTTGAGAATGCATTTTCACTAACCATACTTCCAATTTGTTTTTCTCGAGCGGCAAGTGACCAATTATTTAATTAATTTCCTATAAAACAGAAAGAAAAAAAAGAAAGTTTGAAGGATTGTGGGTGTTTGTATTTGGGATTAGCTAAGAATATTGTCTATTGTAATTATTAACGTAACAATTATAATGGAACGGATGAAAGTAAAGTAAGGATAATGTGGGTCGAAACACTATAAATTTTGGTTCTTTCCTCTCTTATTCTTACATGTTTTAATTCTGAAATTCCCAACTATTGTATCTGTATTTATATCTAGGTTGACTTGGTATAACAAAAAATTTGATAAAATGAGAAATTTGAGCGCAGTAAAATGAGACATTTATCAATTTTAGGATAGAGAACTTATAATTTAAGGGTGACTTTAGAGATTTAGATAATTTTTTCATGTCATTTAAAAAATAGGATAATTGTCTTTTTACCTCATGTACTTAAGATAAAAAGCATTTACACACTCTGAACTTTAAAAACCTATCTTTACACCCTTTGCGCTTTAGATTAAAAGTAAAAATGTTAAAAAATTCGTTGAACATTTTTACGGTTTTTTATTTTAAATAAGTTTAAAATTTTCATTTATATTCCATATATTTTGTATTATCTATATTTATATCTCTTGATTTTATTGAGTTTTTAATAAGTATTTTTATTTTCTCATTTGAAAATTTAACTTTGTTTATAACTTTACTTTAACCAAAAGTAAAAGGATACAAAGATAAAGTTTTAAAATTCAAGGTGTAAATGATTTTATCGTAAGTATAGATAAATAATAAAAAGACTATTATCTTTAAAAAATATATACTGGCATGTGTCTCCCATGACAATGCATTATGGGCGCTTGAAGCCCCCACAAATCTCTAAAAGTTAAAAAACTCCAAATATTTTTAAATTCTTGTCGTCAAATTTAGTCACATGTGATTTTTATGTCACTTTAATGTTAACTTTTAGTTTTCTTTTTTTTTTTTTTTACTATTTAAAGTAACCTTTTCAGTACCCGAAACCCCCTTCACTTCCATCTCTCTCTCTCTGTCTCTCTCGATGACCATTCAAATTAGTATCGTTCACGTCACCTAAATGCCCTGATGTAAATTCATGGTAGCCATTCAAAGTAGTATCGTTCACGTCACCTAAATGCCCTCAATGTAAATGAATATGTGAGAGAGAGAGAGAGAGAGAGAGAGAGAGAGAACGCCATAGGATTGGGCTGTTAGGTGAGGTCAAACCGCATGGAAGAAACGAGGCAGATATAAGCATGCAGTAGAACGGAATGGAAGGTACTGGCTTTTGTTCGAACAAAATAATTATACGCAGAAAAATAGCATACGCTTGTAGATTTATCATATATGGAGATGGAGATGGAGATGGAGATGGTGATGAGAGTGTACTGTGTACAAGTGTGTGAAAGAGAAACGAACAGATCAGAAACCAAAGTTGACACCTGTGCCTCTCGGTGACTCGGAAATCTCGAAACAAAGGTAAAAGAGCCAATCAACCAAAAGTGCCCACCCAACTCAGCTCCTTCTGTGGTCTCTCCGAAATCTCTCTCAATCTGTACTCTCTTCCATTTCTCTTCGGGTTTCGGGGAGAGAGAGAGTGAGAGGAGGTGGCTGTGAGCATTGCCCAATCTAATGGCTGAGATTGGATCGCAAAGGAAGCTTTTGAGTCGGAACGCAGTGATAGTGATTGCTGTTCTTCTGTTTTTTACTGTTGTTTCAGCGGAATGGAGTTCCAAACCTGAGTTCCCAAGTAAAGAAAAAGGAACTCCTTCTCCAGTGGTTGGTACGAGTTACTTTACACAAATACGCAATTTCTTATGGCAAGAAGGTCAACTGGGTTACCAACATGTTTGGCCGGTAAGTGCAATTTCTCCTATAGAAAAAACAAAAAAAAAAAAAAAAAAAAAAATTTTCTAATAGATTGAAGATAAGTGAAAATTTAATTCGGGTGGATTGTGTTAAATTTGTTTCGAATAGTTTACTAGCTTAGATCTGTCCTTTAGATTTGAAGTTCCAGTTTTGTATCTCTTAAATACCTGATAATTGTATCATTTTTTAATGTATAACTTAGTAAGTGTACGGTAAAGGAGGATCGGCATAGAAAAGAGAGAGAGAGGTTAGAAAAAAAGAAGAAGAATCATTAATGGAGAATTGGGCCACTTGGAAAAGAAAATTAAACGAAAAGAGATTCGGGTTGTGAAAGAAAACATGACCCTCCGCTGTCTTTGGCATCTCCGATTTATATGATTTTTCATAAAAAAAAATTATTATAATAATAATAATTATTATTATTATTATTATTATTGATGGAGGTGGAGGTGGTTGTTATTTTTTGGTTTTATTGTGTTTCGTAGCGTTTGATAAGTTCTCTCTATTTCTTTAGAAAAACTTTTTTAAAATTAAAAAAATTTCATGTGCAGACAAACTGAGTAAACTTTTTTGACGTCCAAGCAAAAATGAGTTTACTGATTTTCGCACAAACATGAATTATTATATTTTAGTTGTTTTATTTTTTTCCTTAATATTTGAAAGAAATATGAATAACCTACCAAAAAATTAACAAATAAAAAAATAAATTTTTAATAAAAAAATGCTATGTATAGAAAAATTTATCCGAACAAAACCAACTTATTTAGATAAATTTGAGAATTTAAAAAAAATATTGTATGTATATATAGATACATAACTCTATACATGGTAATAATTACCCAAACTTATTAACTTGTTTAATTAAATTCAAAATAAATGGGTTTGAACCCGACGAAAACACTTACTTGATTAATGAGTTGATGAGATAACTCATTAAACACTCAATTACTTATTTTATCAGTTAAAGTAAATATCGAATTTGTATATAAAACTTTTCATATACAAATTTACATAGACGAAGATAAAGAAGAGAAAACCACCAATCATAATAGTATTTCCAAGGCATATAGTACTAAGAATTTTGTCATTATTTTTTTCAAAATAAAGCCCGTACTAGAACTTTATTTATGAAATAAAAATTCAAATTTTACAATATTTTTGAAAATTAAATTATATTAAATTACTTAACAAAAATATTTCAATCAATAAAAAATATTTTCATCATATTTTATGTTTATGTACAAAGTGAAAGAAAAAAAAAGGCATTAGCATATCAATAGAAAAATGGCAAAAGTTTCACCCTTTTTGGGGGGGGGGGGGAGGATTCAATTGAAGTGGTAAAAATATTTATCTCTAATTGTAAATTTACTACCAATTACTCATGCATACGATAATCTGAACAAAATTAATATTAAATTTCTTACATATTTAAAATTTTGGACAAAAAGTTCAAAACAAAAAAATTATGATAACCATTAGTTTTAATTTTTTTTCCAAAACTTAAGACCCTGGTAATTGCTACATGTTTTGGTAGTTTTTTCTCCAATTAATTTTTAATAAGTACCAAAAAAGAAAACAAGAATTATGATGCTTTAATCTGAAAGGTTCAACTTTTTAGAAATTATAATTAGGCAGAATTTAAGTTTGTGATCTCTACCTTTGAAATATGGTAAAATTTAAAATGTCTAAATTGGTTTGTGAGATAGGTGATAGCGGGATCCACTAAAATAAAAATTGAGCGGGATGTTAAAAATATAAAAATGATCTTAATCAATGAATGAAAGAAAAAATAATTCTTAGCGATTGAAAGTTAATCTGTGAGATAAACAATTTTTAAAACCTTTCTGTTTTATTATATGAATAATTAAATATCAAATTTTATTAAAGCAAATCAGCACATGGGATTTATTAATGGAAATTGAAAAATAATTTGTTCGAAAAAATAAATAATGGGAAAAGAGTAAGCATCTGTGTAAGATAGAGCCAACAGTTGGTCCCATGTATATATGTTTTCTTAACATTGCTTTAGACCACACGAGAAAACGTTACCTTACTTGAGGAGTCGTAATGCTTTTACAAAATTCGATACACCTTCAATCTCAATTTGTCAGTTTTATGAACCAGTAGACATTAAAATAAATTATAAATATATTTAAAAAATACCAAAAGATTTACCTAAAATTCACAAAAAAAAAGGTAAATTTTGAATCAGAATTCACAAAATTTGATATAACTCAAAATCCCTGTTACATAATTATAGGTCCTGTTTGAACAACATAAAAAAATTAAAATATATCAAAAGTTATAAAAAATTTATACTTTTTTCAATTAAATTTTATCATATATCACTTTTATATCAAATCTTCGTTTTCGTTAATCCAAACAGGTTCAATCAGTTTATGATTTAACCTAAACTCTCTGTCCATTGCCAGCTCTGCACGACTCTAATAAAGTGTAGTACGGACACTAGTAATTTGGAAATTGAACTTAATAAGGTTAAATGTTTTATTTTATTAAAATTTTAAAGAATATATTATAAGTAATAATGATTTTCATTTATATACTGGTACAAAGTAACTAGAAATAATGAAATATTTATTAAGCTAAAACTTAAATTCTTATTTCATAAAAAATAAATTAGAAAATCTTTTTTAAACTATTGTTCTAAATGTTGATTACGTTACTTACATTTAAAATTGACTTAGTGATTTTATTTAAAATTTAAACAGAGAAACTAATTTTACGTCTCAACTGAATATATATATTTTCATTCGTATATCTAAAGTTCAGTTTCGTTTTCTATTCTTGAAATATATTCACACACGTTTATAAGTATATTTATTGAAAAGTTTTATACATTATATTTACATCTGTTAATATTTCGATTATATGTTTACGGTTTTTTAAAACCCTTCCTATTCATACCAAAACCATAACTTCAATTAAAAATCTTTTTAGAAACATAATTAGAATATACAAGACGTTAGTTATGTCTTTCTAATTGATATGAGTAAACAACATAACATGAAAATTTATTTTAGAAACTATGATAGAAACAATTTGAATTAATATATGAATGAAAATAATGTAAGAAATAAAATAGATACTATTTTAAGAATTTAAGTACTTTTAGGCTAGTACGAAACCGAGAAATTAAAATGTTTCAAGTTTCAAAACTATAGGAACGTAGATTTATGAAGGACAAAAAAAAGGGTAAAAAAAAAAATTGTAAGAATACAAAATGAATAAAAAAGTTAAATTTATTTTATTTTTTTATTGAGTTAAAAGAATATGATTGAAAGAGCAAAAATTTTTTCTAAGGAAAAAATTTGTATTAAATAAATAAATAGTTAAGTGACAAAGACAATATCAAATAATAAATCTTTCATGACCTAAAAATTTATACATATGAAAGTCTTATCATAGCCCCATCTTGAGTAGCTAAGTAGTATACTCCTCCTCTACAACATATATCTATAAAATAAAAGACAGTTGTAAAAAATGTATATCTCATAAATTAAGATTCAAAGGTTGTGTGAAATATAGATGACCTTCTTGGGAATTTTAGCCGATTACCTTAGACAGTCAAGTATTCCTTTTTATTCAATAGTGTTTTTTTTTTTTTAATTCAATGATTAAGATCAATTTTATATTTTTAATTTTCTATTCAATTCTTATTTTAGTGGATCTTATTATTATTTATCTCCCAAAACGACATAGACACCACATTTCAAGGGTGGAGATCACCAATTTAAATTTCAACCATTTGTGATTTTTAGAAAATTAAACTTTCCAAATAAAGTATCATAATTTGTGTTTTCTTTTATAGTGTTTATCAAAAATTAATTAGAGAAAAAATATCAAAACATATGTAATAGTTACGAAGGCCTAAAGTTTTGAAAAAAAAAATTAAAATCCATGAATTATCATAATATTTTTTATTTGAACTTTTTATCTAGAGTTTTAACTATATAAAAAACTAATATTAACTTTTTCAGAGTAATGTAGATACGGATTACTGGTAATATTTGTATGTGTGTGTATAGATGTGGTTAGTGAATGCATGTATTTCTAATTTAAGAAAATGGATTGACAGGAAATGAAATTTGGGTGGAAAATCATAGTGGGGACTATAATTGGGTTCCTTGGAGCTGCATTTGGGAGCGTTGGAGGTGTCGGGGGTGGAGGTATTTATGTTCCCATGCTAACTCTTATCATTGGGTTTGACGCCAAATCATCAACTGCAATGTCAAAATGTAAGTTTTGTATCCCACCAGCTATTAGAAATTAACGCAATATTATTAAGTATGCTTCTATTTATTATGCTTAAAGAAATAAAATAAAACATAGCCAAACTAAAAACAGTAACAGTTTGTTCCACCAAAAAAAAAAAAAAAAAAAAAAGAGAAAATTTAGATTGTTTGTGTTTTACAGTGTCTTTAATATAGAATGCTAGTGCCTTTGGAATTAATTGAATTTGTATTTCTCCCAGGATAAATGATCTTATGCGTATTAATAGTAGTGGAGATAAAAAAAAAATATAGTCGATGAGTACAACCAAGTGCGAGGTCAAAATAATAGTTTAGTGAATGTCCCAAAAAATATATAACTATTGTTTTTTCAAAAAAATAAGTGGAGTAATTGCCTCTATTCTGTCACAATTATCTTTACCCTGCACATATATAAGTAGCATTTTAGTGAGTGTACTAAAAAATATATAATGATTATTTTTTAAAAAGTAAGTTTGGTAGTTGCCTCTATTCTATCACGGTTATCTTTGCCCTACATACATATAAGTAACACAATAATATATTTACAAAATAACAAAAATTGTATCTTATATGTTCTCTTTCAACTTTCTAACTAAACATGCAAAGAATACGAGAGAGAAAACAAATATGAGAATTAAATGAATGAAATTTCAAATGAGGGTCTGATTTACATAAGGAATGATGAGTGTTAAGAAAATTATAATGTCGAAAAAACATGATCAATCACGATGCATATATTTTTTGAGATAAGATCCAAAAGGAACAATGACTACAAAGAACGAAAAGGGGGGCTGCAGTCAAGAGTGACTGTAGCCACTGCAATTGTTCCAAAACAACACCGTTTTATTGATTTTTTTACCACAAATGGTGTTGTTTAACTTAAGTTACTATATTTAAATATGAGTTGATATATTCAAATATTATATTAGAATATGAGTTGATGTATTTAAATATGATAATTTAAATAGAACAGCGTCGTTTTGGATTGACAATGAATGAAACGACACTGTTTTTTTTCTTTTTTGGGGGACTGCAACCCCCTGAGTCTTACTGAGAAAATTACAATCTTTAAAATAAGATCTTTGTTTCAGATTAGTCATTTCTAGAATAAAAAAATATGGCAAAACCTAAATATGCCCATACGCGTGCAAATCGAGTCTGCCGAATGTATGACAACACGTGCATTTGGGGTCCAACCCCAACCGATGTAGATCATTCACCTCCATAAAGTTTGGGTGCACCTTGATTCCTACCCGTTAGTCTAAACTTAAGATATATATATCTAGACTACTATAAAAGTTATGAAAATTAAAAAAAAAAAAAATTATTGGACACTTTTACCTTTTTACTTTCATGCAATTTCAATTATATCCAATTATATTCCTTAATCAATGATGATTATTTTCATCTTCGTAACCGATTTTCATGCAAACTAAATTATATCCATTTTATTCCTGATTATTCTCATCTTTGTAACAATAAAAATTGCACTTATTTTCTCTTCCAAATCACCCATTTCGTAACCTAAGAAGATGAAAACTATTTTATCTCTTTATACTCTCCAACCATAATTCTCTTGCACAATCATCACTGAACTTTTGTCTCATTTCAATTTATGATAAAACTTCAACCAAAAATGGAGTAACTAGAAAGGAGAAGATAGGACTACCAAAAGTGATCCACAGTAAAATTCCACCTAAAGTGAGTGACTGGAAAGCTGAAAACAGAACCACAAAAAGTAGAGTGACTGGTTAAGTAAAGGACATACCAGTCAATATATAAATTGAAGAAGAACAGTCACACGAGATGGAGGTAAAATAGCTATTTATCACCCTTGATTTTTACTCTTTTCAAAACTCTAATTCTATGCTATCCCCAAAGACCCAAATATTGGCTGATTGTTTTGTGAAAAATCCTATACGATAAATAATGTGTGTTTTGCTATTAAAAATTTGTTGAATAGTTTTTTTAGTTTCTAATTTTCACTGGTAGGGACTTATAATGTTCTTTTTTTTCTATAATTTTTTGATGAATTCAAATAATATTTCTAAAAATTATTTAAGAAACTGTTTTTTTTTTTTTTGTAGCCAAACCAAACTTAGGCTGCAGGTCTGATTAGCCTCACATCCAAATTTCTATATAACTAACAACACACATTCCCGACTAAAAACTATAAAAAATAAAATCAACAAATGGAAAAAAGGCATGAAAAATATTCAAAAAATTGATGGAATCCATTTTTTAACTTCCTCTCTTTTCTTTTCGTCCAAAGTTGGACAAAAATGATAAGTGAGAAAGAAAATTATTTCTCTACTTTTCTTTTTCTTCACTTTTGCCTCAAACCAAAATCAACATTAGAAAATAATTAACCTAAACAACTACTATTTTTAGCCGTAAAGTTGTTTAGTATTTTATCTATCGAGGAGCCAGTGCATTATTTATGATTGAAATATACTAAATTTAGTTAATTATATTGCATGTCATCCTTTAAAACATGCATTTTGGATACCAATAAACAATATGTTCCAAAATGTATGTAAGGTTTTAATTTAATTTAATTTTTTTTTTTTTTGAAGGGTGATTCCTATTTTTGAATGGATTTTGGTCTGGTATTTTTAAAGACAAATCAAATACATTATAGTGTGTTTGGTTATCTAACAAA
>QLOD02184601.1:0-10536 GCA_003260245.2 Sideroxylon spinosum
TTAAATCGGAGTTGACTTTTGCTACAGACCTCCGTTTTGTTATTATAATATGTTTCTGGAAAACTTGTAGTGAGATGGAAGCCCTAAAAAATTATGACATCATTGGGTGATGTAAAAAGCATAGCGAAAGACTACTCGTAAACCTAGGGTCATCGTTATGCCCGCGCGGTCGTTAAATCTTAAATCGGCCATAACTTTTGATGTGTAACTCCGTTTTCTTACTATAATAGGTTTTAGGAAAGCTTGTAATAAGATGATGGCCCTTGAAAATTATTACATCATTGGGTGATGTAAATAGCATAGTGGAAGACTACTTCGAGACCTGGGGCCGTTGATATGCCCGCGCGATCGTTGAAAACTTAAATCGGCGACAACTTTTACTACGTAACTCTGTTTTGTTATTATAATATGCTTTTGGATAGCCTGCAATGAGATGAAGGCCTTGGAAAATTATCAAATCATTGGATGATACAAATAGCATAGCATAAGACTACGTAGAGGCCCTGGGGCGTCGTTGTGCCCGCGCTGTCGTTAAATCTTAAATCGGCCATAACTTTTGCTTCGTAACTCCGTTTTCTTATTATAATATGTTTTTGGAAAGCCTATAATGAGACGAAGGGCTTTAAAAATTGTACCATTATTGAATGATACAGATAGCATAGAATAAGACTACTTGGAGATCCAAAGGCATCGTTATGCCCTCGCGGTCATTAAATTTTAAATCGGACATAACTTTGCTACGTAACTCCGTTTTATGAGTATATTATGTTTCTTCAAAGCTTGTAATAAGACGAAGGCCTTGGAAAATTATTACATTAGTAGGAGATGTAAACAGCATAATGGAATACTACTTGGAGACCTAGGGTCTTCGTTATGCCCGCACGATCGTTAAAAATCTTAAATCAGCAATAACTTTTGCTATGTAACTCCGTTTTTGTTATTATAATGTGTTTCTGGAAAGGTTGTGATAAGACAAAGGCCTTGAAAAATTATTCCACCGTTGGGTGATGTAAATAGCATAGCGGAAGACTATTTGGGGACCTGGGGTCATTGTTATGCCCGCGCGGCCGTTAAAAAATCTAAAATCGGCCATAACTTTCACTACATAACTTCGTTTTCTTATGTCATTGGGTGAAGTGGATAGCATAGCCAAGGGTCGTTGTTATGGGCGTGCGGTTGTTAAATCTTAAATCAGTCATAACTTTCACTACACAACTCTGTTTTCTTATTATAATATGTTTTTGGAAAGCTTGAAATGAGACAAAGGCCCTGGGAAAATTATTACATCATTTGGTGATGTAGATAGAATAGCGGAATAGTACTTGGAGACCCAAGGTCGTCGTTATGGCCGCGCAGTCGGTAATTCTTAAATCGTCCATAACTTTTGCTACGTAACTCCGTTTTCTTATTATGATCAATTTTTGGAAAAATTGCGATGAGACGAAGGCCCCTACAAAATTATCACATTATTGGATGATACACATAGCATAGCGTAAGACTACTTCGACACCTAGGGGCGTCGTTGTGCCCACGCAATCGTTAAATTTTAAATCGAACATAACTTTTGCTACGTAACTCTATTTTGTTATTATAATATGTTTCTGGAAAGGTTGTAGTGAGACGAAGGCCCTCGAAAATTATTACATCATTGGGTGATGTAAATAGCATAGCAGAAGACTACTGGGAGACCTAGGATCGTCGTTATGCACTCGCAGTCGTTAAAATCTTAAATCGGCCATAACTTTTGCTATATGACTCCGTTTTATTATTATAGTATGTTTCTAGAAACCTTATAGTGAGACAATGGCCCTACAAAATTATTACATCATTAGGTGATGTAGATAGCATAACGGAAACTACTTGGAGAACTAGAGTGATTATTATGCCCGCAAGGTTGGTAAATCTTAAATCGGCCATAACTTTTGTTTCATAACTCTATTTTGTTATTGTAATTTGTTTCTGGAAGGCTTGTGATAAGAAAAAGGCTTTGGAAAATTATTACATCATTGGGTGATGTAGATAGCATAGCGGAAAACTACTTGGAGACCTATGGTCGTCGTTATTCCCGTGCGATCGTTAAATCTTAATTCGGCCATAACTTTTGCTTCGTAACTCCATTTTCTTATTATAATACGTTTCCGGAAAGCTTATGAAGAGACGAAGGCCCTCAAAAATTGTTACTTCGTTGAATGATATAGATAGCATAGCGTAAGACTACTTGCAGACACCAGGGGCGTTGTTATGCCCGCACGGTCATTAAATTTAAAATCGGAGATAACTTTTGCCACGTAACTCTGTTTTCTTATTATATTATGTTTCCGCAAAGCTTGTAAGAAGACGAAGGCCCTAGAAAATTATTACATCATTGGGTGATGTAAACAGCATAGCGGAAAACTACATGGAGACCTAGGATCGTCATTATGCTTGCACGGGCGTTAAATCTTAAATCGGCCATAACATTTGATACGTAACTCCATTATTTATTATAATATGTTTCTAGAAAGCTTGTAATGAGACGAAAGCCTTAGAAAATTATAATGTCACTGGGTGATATACACAGCTTTTAGCGGAAAACTACTTCGAGAAAGGATCGTCGTTATGCCTGCGTGGGCATTAAATCTTAAATCGGCCATAACATTTGATACGTAACTCCGCTATTTATTATAATATGTTTCTAGAAAGCATGAAATCAGATCAGGGCCTTGAAAAATTATTATGTCATCTAGTGACGCAGATAGCATAGCGAAATACAACTTGGAGACCGAGAGTCGTCGTTATGCCTGCGTGGTCGTTTAATATTAAATCGGCCATAACTTTTGATACGTAACTCCGTTTCCTTATTATAATATGTTTTTGGAAAGCTTGTAATGAGATGAAGACTCTGGAAAATTGTTACTTCACAGAATGATTTAGATAGCATAGCGTAAGACTACTTAGAAACCCAGAGGCTTCATAATGCCCGCGCGGTCGTTAAATTTTAAACCAGACAAAACTTTTGCTACATAACTCCGTTTTCTTATTATAATAAGTTTCTGCAAACCTTATTATAAGACGAATGCTCTGGAAAATTATCACATCATTGGGTGATGCAAACAACATAGCGGAAGACTAGGAGAACTAGGATCGTCGTTATGCTTTCGTAATCGTTATAACCTTAAATCGACCATAACTTTTGATACGTAACTCCGTTTTGCTGCTATGATATGTTTCCGCAAAGCTCGTACTGAGACGAAGGCCCTAGAAAATTACTATATCATTGCGCTATGTAAATAGCATAGCGGAAGACAACTTCGACACCTGGGGTTATCGTTATGCCGGCGCGGTCGTTAAATTTAAAATCGGCTGTAACTTTTGCTACGTAACTCTGTTTTCATATTATAATATGTTTCTGGAAAGCATAAAATAAGACGAAGGCCCTGGAAAATTATTACATCATTGGATGATGTGGATAGCATTGCGTAAGACTCCTTGGAGACCTAGGGGCGTTATTATGCCCGTGCAGTTGTTAAATTTTAAATCGAACATAACTTTTGGTACGTAAATCTGTTTTCTTATTATAATATGTTTCTGGAAATCTTGTAATAAGAAAAAGGCCCCTATAAAGTTTTACATCACTGGGGGATGTAAACAACATAGCGGAAAACTACTTGGAGGCCTGGGGTCGTCATTATGCCCGCGCAGTCGTTAAAATCTTAAATCGGCCAGAACTTTTGCTAAGTAACTCCCTTTTCTAATTATAGTCTGGTTCGGAAAGCTTGTAATGAGACGATGGCCCTGGAAAATTATTACATCTTTGGGTGATGTAGATAGCATAGTGGAAGACTACTTGGACACCTAGGGTCAGCGTTTTGGAATAACTTTTAAATCAGTAATTCTTAAATCGGCCATAACTTTTTCTACGTAACTCCGTTTTCTTATATTGATATGTTTCTGGAAATCTCGCGATGAGATGAAGGCCCTAGAAAATTAGTACATCATTTGGTGATTTAAATAGCATAGCAGAAGACTACTTTTGATACGTAACTCTCCTTTATTTCTATAATATGTTTCCGAAAAGCTTGTAATGAGACGAAGGCCTTGGAAAATTATTACGTCATTGGGGGAAGTAGATAGCGTAGCAGAAGACTACTTGGAAACCTAGGGTCATCGTTATGCCCACGCGATTGTTAAATCTTAAATCGGCCATAACTTTTCCTACGTGACTCTATTTTCTTATTATAATTTCTACCTGGAAGGCTTGTATTAAGACCAAGGCTCTGGAAAATTTTCACGTCATTGGGTAGTGTAAATATCATAGCAGAAGACTACTTCGAGATCTATGATCGTCGTTATACCCGCGTGGTCATTAGATCTTAAATCGACCATAAATTTTGCTATGCAACTTCATTTTCATATTATGTTATGTTTTCGGATAGCTTGTAATGAGACAAAAGCCCTGGAAAATTATCAAATAAATGGCTGATACAGAGAGCATAGCGTAATACTACGTGGAGACCCAGGGGCGTCCTTATAACCGTGCGGTCGTTAAATTTTAAATTGGACACAAATTTTGCTACGTAACACCATTTTCTTATTATATTATGTTTCTACAAAGCTTGTAACAAGACGAAGGCCCTGGAAAATAATTACATCATTAGATGATACGATAGCATAGCGTAAGACTGCGTGAAGCCCCTTGGGCGTTGTTATGACCGCACGGTCGTTAAATTTTAAATCGAACATAAATTTTCCCACATAACTCCGTTTTCTTATTTTAATTTGTTTCTAAGATGAAGGCCCTAGAAAATTATTACATCATTGGATGATGTAGATAGCATAGCGGAAGACTACTTGGAGAATTAGGGTCGTCGTTATGCCCATGCGGTCGATTAATCTTAAATCGGCCATAACTATTATTACGTAACTCGGTTTTCTGGAAAGCATGAAATGAGATGAAGGCCCTGGAAAATTATTATATCATTGGATGATACAGATAGCATAACGTAAGACTACTTGGAGACCCAGGGGCGTCGTTATGCCCGTGCGTTTGTTAAATTTTAAATAGGACATAACTTTTGCTACGTAACTCCATCTTCTCATTATGATACGTTTCCTTAAAACTTGTAGTAAGATGAAGGCCTGGAAAATTATTACATCATTGGGTGATGTAAACAGCATAACGGAAGACTACTTGGAGACCTGGGGTCGTTGTTATACCCACGCAGTCGTTAAAATCTTAAATCGGACATAACTTTTGCTACGTAACTCCGTTTTTTTATTATAAAATTTTTTTGGAAAGTTTATAATGAGACGAAGTCCCTAGAAAATTATTACGTCATTGGGAGATGTAAATAGCACACCAGAAGACTACTTAGGACCCGGGGTTGTCGTTATGCCTCCACGGTCGTTAAATTTAAAATTGGGCGTAACTTTTGCTACGTTACTCCGTTTTCTTATTATAATATGTTTCTGAAAAAAATCAAATGTGACGAAGGCCCTATAAAATTATTACATCATTGGATGAAACAGATAGCATAGCGTAAGACTAGTTGGAGACCCAGGAGAGTTGTTATGCATCGCGGTCGTTAAATTTTAAAGCGGACATGAATTTTTTTCCTAAATATGTTTTCTTACTTCAATATGTTTCTAGGAAGCTCGTAATAAGACGAAGGCCCTTGAAAATAATTACATCATTAGGGGATGCAAACAGCATAGCGGAAGACTACTTGGAGTCCTGGTGTTGCCGTTATGCCTGTGCGGTCGTTAAAATCTTAAATCGGTCATAACTTCTACTACATAACTCCGTTTTCTTATAATAATATGTTTCTAGAAATCTTATAATGAGACGAAGGCCCTGGGAAGTTGTGACATCGGAAGACAGCTTGGCAACCTAGGGTCGTCCTTATGCCCGCGCGGTCGATAATTTTTTAATCAGCCATAACTTTTGCTACAGAACTCCGTTTTCTTTTTATGATATGTTTCCGGAAAGCTTACGATAAGACGAAGGCCTAGAAATTTATCACATCATTGGATGATACAGATTGCATAGTGTAAGACTACTTCGACACCTAGGGGTGTCATTGTGCCCCACGGTCATTAAATTTTATATCGGCCATAACTTTTGCTACGTAACTCCGTTTTGTTATGATAACAAGTTTCTGGAAAAATTGTAATAAAAAGAATGCCGTAAAAAATTATTACATCATTGGGTTATGTAAATAGCATGCCGGAAGACTACATGGAGACAAAGGGTTGTCGTTATGCCAGCGCGGTCGTTAAATCTTAAATCGGCCATAACTTTTGATATGTAACTCCGTTTTCTTATTACAATAATATGTTTCTAGAAAGCTTGCAAAGAGACGAAGGCCATCGAAAATTATTACATCATTGAGTGAGACAGATAGCGTAGCGTATGACTACTGGAGACCCAGGGGTGTCGTTATGCCCATGCCATCGTTAAATTTTAAATTAGAAATAACTTTTACCACGTAACTTCGTTCTTCATATTATATTATGTTTCTGTAAACCTTTAATAAGACGAAGGCCCTGGAAAATTATAACATCATTGGGTGATGTAAACAGCATAGCCGAAGACTACTTGGAGACCTGGGGTCATCATTATAGCTGCGCGATCGTTAAAATCCTAAATCAGCCATAACTTTTGCTACGTAACTCCATTTTCTTATTATAATATGTCTCCAGAAAGCTTGCAAAGAGACAAAGGCCGAGGAAAATGATTACCTTATTGGATGATATAAATAGAATAGCATAAGTCTACTTGGAGACCTAGGGGCGTCGTTTTGCCCGTGCGGTCGTCAGATTTAAAATTGGACATAACTTTTTCTACGTAACTCCATTTTCTTATTATAATATGTTTCTGCAAAACTTACAAAAAGACGGAGGCCCTGGAAAATTATTACATCATTGGGTGACGGAAACGGCATAGCGGAAGTCTACTTGGAGACCTGGGGTCGTCGTTATGCCCACGCAATCATTCAATTTTAAATCGGCCATAAGTTTTGCTGTGTAACTCCTTTTTTGTTATTATAAGCGGTTTCTAGAAAGGTTGTGATAAGGCAAATGGCCCTGAAAAATTATTACATCATTGGGTAATGAAAACAGCATAGCGGAAGACTACTTGGAGACCTGGGGTAATTGTTATGCCCGCGTGGCCATTAAAATCTTAAATCAGCGATAACTTTTGCTACGTAACTCCGTTTTCTTATTATAATATGTTTTCGGAAACTTGTAGTGAGACGAAAGCTCTGGAAGACTTTTACATCATTGGATGATACAGATAGCAAAGCGTAAGTCTACTTGGAGACCCAGGGGCATCGTTTTGCCCACTCGGTTGTTACGAGCGCGCGGTCGGTAAATATTAAATTGGCCCCAACTTTTGGTACGTAACTCCATTGTCTTACTTTAATACGTTTCCGGACAGTTTGTGATGAGACGATGGCCCTGAAAAGTTATCAAATCATTCGATGATACAGATAGCATAGCATAAGACTACGTGGAGACACAGAGGCGTCGTTATCCCCGCGCAGTCGTTAAAGTTCAAATCGGACATAACTTTTGATACGTAACTCCATTTTGTTATTATAATATGTGTATGGAAGGCTTGTAACAAGACGAAGCCTTAGAAATTTATTACATCATTGGGTGATGTAAAGAGTATAGTGGTAGACTACTTAGAGACCTGGGATCGTCTTTATGCCTGCGCGGTCGTGAAAATCTTAAATCGGCCAGAACTTTTGCTAGGTAACTCCGTTTTCTAATTATAATAATATATTTTCAGAAAGCTTGTGAAGAGATGAAGGCCATCGAAAATTATTACATCATTGAGTGATACAGATAGCATAGCGTATGACTAGTTGAGACCCAGGGGCATCGTTATGCCCGTGCGGTCGTTAAATTTTAAATTGGAGATAACTTTTGCCACGTAACCTCGTTTTCTTATTATATTATTTTCTGCAAACCTTTAATAAGACGAAGGCCCTGGAAAATTATTACATCATTGGGTGATGTAAACAGCATAGTGGAAGACTACTTGGAGACTTAGGGTCGTTGTTATGTCCGCGCGATCGTTAAAATCTTAAATCGGTCATAACTTTTGCTACGTAACTCCATTTTATTATTATAATATGTCTCCGGAAAGCTTGCAAAGAGACAAAGGCCGAGGAAAATTATTACATCATTGGATGATACAGATAGCATAGCGTAAGTCTACTTGGAGACCCAGAGGCGTCGTTATGCCGCACGGTCGTTAGATTTAAAATTGAACATAACTTTTACTACGTAACTCCGTTTTCTTATTATAATATGTTTCTATAAAACTTGTAAAGAGACGGAGGCCCTGGAAAATTATTACATCATTGGGTGATGTAAAACGGCATAACGGAAGTCTACTTGGAGACCTGGGGCTGTCGTTATGCCCGCGCGATCATTCAATTTTAAATCGACCATAACTTTTGCTACGTGACTCCTTTTTTGTTACTATAAGCCGTTTTTAGAAAGGTTGTGATAAGGCAAACGGCTTTGAAAAATTATTACATCATTGGGTAATGAAAACAGCATAGCGGAAGACTACTTGGAGACTTGGGATCATTGTTATACCCGCGTGGGAGTTAAAATGTTAAATCGGCAATAACTTTTGCTACGTAACTCCGTTTTCTTATTATAATATGTTTCTGAAAAGCATGAAATATGACGAAGTCCCTGTAAAATTATTACATCATCGGATGAAACAGTTGCATAGCATAAGATTACTAGGAGGCCCAGGGGAGCTATATGCGCGCACGGTCATTAAATTTTAAAGTAGACATAACTTTTGGTACATAAATTTGTTTTCTCACTTCAACATGTTTCTAGGAAGCTCGTAATAAGACAAAGGCCATTGAAAAATAATTACATCATAAGGGGATGTAAACAGCATAGTGGAAGACTACTTGGAGTTTTGGTCCAGTCGTTATGCCTGCGCGGTCGTTAAAATCTTAAATCGGTCATAACTTTTGCTACGTAACTCCATTTTTTTATGATAACAAGTTTCTGGAAAAATTGTAATAAGATGAATGCCCTTAAAAAGTATTACATCATTGGGTTATGTAAATAACATGCCGGAAGACTACATGGAGACCAAGGGTTATCGTTATGCTAGCACGGTCATTAAATCTTAAATCGGCCATAACTTTTGATATGTAACTCCATTTTCTTGTTATAATATGTTTCTGGAAAGCTTGTAATGAGACAAAAGCCTTGAAAAGCTATTACATCATTGGATAATGCAAATAGATAGCAGAAGACTACGAGACATGTGGTTGTCGTTACACCCGCGCAGTCGTTAAATTTAAAATTAGCCCTAACTTTTGCTACGTAATTCCGTTTTCTTATTATAATATGTTTTTGGAAAGCGTGTAATAAGATGGAGGCCCTGGAAAATTATTACATGAATAGGTAATGTAAACAGCATATCGAAAGACTACTTTGGGACCTGGGGTCGTCGTTATGTCCGTGCGATCGTTAAAATCTTAAATCGGCCATAACTTTTGCTACGTAACTCCATTTTCTTATTATAATATGTCTCCGGAAAGCCTGCAAAGAGACGAAGGCCGAGGAAAATGATTACCTCATTGGATGATATAAATAGCATAGCGTAAGTCTACTTGGAGACCCAAGGGCGTCGTTATGCCCATGCGGTTGTTAGATTTAAAATTGGAGATAACTTTTGCTACGTAACTCCGTTTTCTTATTATAATATGTTTCTGCAAAACTTGCAAAAAGACGGAGGCCCTAGAAAATTATTACATCATTGGGTGATGGAAAACGGCATAGCGAAAGTCTACTTGGAGACCTGGGGTTGTCGTTATATCCACGTAATCATTCAATTTTAAATTGGCCATAAGTTTTGCTACGTGACTCATTTTTTGTTATTATAAGCTGTTTCTGGAAAGGTTGTGATAAGGCAAATGGCCCTGAAAAATTAGTACATCATTGGGCAATGAAAACAGCATAGCGGAAGGATACTTGGAGACCTGGGGTAATTGTTATCCCGCGCGACCGTTAAAATCTTAAATCAGCGATAACTTTTCCTACGTAACTCTGTTTTCTTATTGTAATATGTTTTTGGAAATCTTGTAGTGAGACGAAAGCTCTAAAGGACTTTTACGTCGTTGGATGATACAGATAGCATAGCTTAAGTCTGCTTGGAGACCCAGGGGCATCGTTTTGCCCACTCGGTTGTTATGGGCGTGCAGTCGGTAAATATTAAATTGGCCCCAACTTTTGGTACGTAACTCCGTTTTCTTACTTTAATATCTTTCCGGACAGTTTTCGATGAGACGATGGCCCTAGAAAATTATCAAATCATTGGATGATATAGATAGCATAGCATAAGACTACGTGGAGACCCAGAGGCATTGTTATCCCCGCGCAGTCGTTAAAGTTCAAATCGGACATAACTTTTGATACTTAACTCCGTTTCATTATTATAATATGTGTATGGAAGGCTTGTAACAAGACGAAGCCCTAGAAATTTATTACATCATTGGGTGATGTAAA
>QLOD02184606.1:0-10535 GCA_003260245.2 Sideroxylon spinosum
TTTTAAGAATTAATCAGCTGAAGTACCTTATCATTAAAATCTTTTTCCTAGGGATCTTAATTTTAAGACTCAGTCTTCGGATATATGGTTAATGAGATGTGCATTTTTAGAAATGCTTCTTACCCACGTATGCACATTTTCAGATGATGCCAGGCAGGCTTTCTGAAGTCATAACGGCTTAACTGGTCGTTAGCCAATGACTTGAACATCTTTTGCTTGGACCACTATTGGATGGGTCCAATGGGGTGAGCCAGCACTAGTAAACCAGTGAGGCTGTTCTTTTTGGTACCACCATTGGATGAGACCAATGAGGCGAGCCAGCACTGGTAAACCAGTAAGGCTCTTCTTTTTGATACCACCATTGGATGAGACCAATGGGGCGAGCCAGCACTGATAAACCAATGAGGCTATTCTTTTTGGCACCACCATTGGATGAGTCCAATGGGGCGAGCCAGCACTGGTAAACCAGTGAGACTATTCTTTTTGGTACTACCATTGGATGAGTCCAATGGAGCGAGTCAGCACTGGTAAACCAGTGAGGCTATTCTTTTTGGTACCACCATTGGATGAGTCCAATTGGGCGAGCCAGCACTGGTAAACCAGTGAGGCTATTTTTTTTCTCCATCAGTGCTTTCATGGAAGTTTCGTCAAAAGTAGACCTGTAAGATTCAAGGTGAGTACAGATGAACACGTATGGAAACGAGATTCTTACAAGTAAAATAATTTTAGGTGGACTATGTTGCACGGCCTCTTGACAGATTTTCCTTCCAGATCTGATAGCCGGTATGCACCGTTCTTCGAGCACTTCCTCAATGCGAAATGGACCTTCCCAATTCGCGCCGAGCTTCCCTTTATTGGGGTTCTTTCTAGTTCCCATCAATTTTCTCAACACGAAATCCCCAACCTTGAACTCCCGCTTCCTGACCCCTTTATTATACTCCTTTCTCGTGCTTTGTTGATAGTTGGCCAGCCTTAGGGCGGCTAACTCCCTCTTCTCATCAATCAGGTCCAGGCTAGTAGCCAAGGCCAAATCATTTTCACCATTATCAAAGGCCTGTGAATGTATGGTCGGCATGCCCACTTCAAGGGGGATTACAGCCTTTGTACCATAAAAAAGAGAGAAAGGGGATTCGCCAGTTGATCTCCTCAGCGTGGTTTTGGATGTCCAGAGCACTGACGGAAGTTCATCTACCCATCTGCCCTTTGTTGATTCTAGTCTCCTTTTAATACCGTTCAGGATAACTTTATTTGTGGCTTCAGCTTGACCATTGCTCTGAGGGTAAGCCGGTGTTGAGTAAATGTTTTTGATCCCATATCTTAAGCAATAATCTCTGAACGGGGAGCTATTGAACTGCATACCGTTGTCCGAGATAAGTGTTCTGGAGATGCCATACCTCGTGATGATGTTCTTCCATGGAAAACGTATTGTGTCCGAATCTTTGATATGGGCCAGGGGCTCAGCCTCAATCCACTTTATAAAATAATCCGTCCTGACCAACAGCTACTTTCTGTTTTCAGTTACTGTAGGTAGTGGACCCACTAGAAGATATATTGCTGTAGTATGGTCGATTGAGAGGAACATTTAGACACTAGAAGATATATTGAGATCATGTGTATTGGATTGGAAACATAAATGGGACGAATAATTGACCTTGGTAGGGTTTGCCTCTAATAATAGTTATCATTCAAGTTTGAAAGTAGAATCGCATGAGAATCTATATGATATGAAGTGTAGATTCCTCGTGTGTTAGTTAAATTGAAGCTGGGAATACACAACTTTGGATCTAGATTTGGTGGAGGACACAATTTGGAAATTATTGTTATTTGGTAAAACTTTTAGTTGTGAAAAATTGTTGGAAAAGTTATGCTAATAGCAGAAGAAGAGATTTAGAATATCTAGGTGGTGAGAAGGCTTTTCTAAAGGTATCGCTTTGCAAATGAGTAATTAGATTTGGAAAGAAATGAATGTTAAGTCTATGTTTCATCGCATCGTTTGAGATTTTCGGAAAGATTGGAAAAGTCATAAATCAAGTAACTTTACCTTCTAAATTGGCCAAAGTACATAATACGTTCTTTTTTTTTTTTTTTTTTTTTTGTGTACTGATGCTTAGAAAGTATGTGCATAGTCCAAACCATATCATTGACTATGCATACTGCAAATTAGAGATGACTTATCATACGAGGAGTTATCTGTAAGATTTTAGATATTAGAGAGAAGGTATTTCCTAATAAAATAAATTGGTTCGTTAAAGTTTTATGGCACAACCACATAATCGACAAGGTTATATAGGAGTATGAGGAAGAAATAATACAAAAATATCCAAATTTATTAACATAATACTTGAGTTAGATTTCGAGAATGAAACTCCTTTTAATAAGGGGAGAATGTTATGACCCGAATTTTTAATTATTTATGAATTATATTTTATTACGTAATTAGTTGAATTTATTTAAATCATATTTAAACTATCAATTTATTTATTTTTGGGAAAAGTGTAGACTATTAGATATTTTAAAGAATTATTTTTATGATGAGATATGATTGAAGATTCAACATAATTTAAGTGAACATGGTGGCACTCGATTAAAGAAATTATATATATATAGGAGTTAGGCCAACTAGGGTTTTATTATATTCTATTTGAGAAATAAAAAGAGAGAAGATGAGAGAAAGATAAAGACTAGGGTTTTATTTTATTATACATTAAAAGAGATAATAAGGAGAGAAAGATGAAGATCGTGTGTGTTGGTGAAGAATGAAGAAGAATCCCAAAGGTTAGTATTTTTTTATTAATTTTCTCTCTAAATTATTGATGAGAAGGATTGTAGATTAATGTGTATATACATAGATTAGTGTGTATAGACATATATGCACGCGTATATATTAGGTTTGGGTTTTCGAAAAAAAAAAAAAGAAGCAGATAAGGTAGCACACCGCTACGGGCGTACACGCACGCACATGTATATGTATATAAAATAAAAGGACTCTATTGATGGAAGTTGTTGGCCCAAAAAAAAAATTTAATTGGTTAATTTGGAGTGATGTGAAGTTGGAAAGGAAAACTTACTTACGAAGTCAATCATATATGTATATATACATATATAATGAAGTGTGTAGTTAAAATTTAAAAAAAAAAAAAAAGGTTTGGTGGGTGTTTATGAAAATTCTTCAATAAGAGATTTATTAATTATTTTGATAGAGAGAGTTCAGAGTCAATTATTTTATTTTAATCTTATGATAGGTTTTTAAATAATAGATATTTATATTCATATATTCAGGATAGTGACAGAATATTCTGATATATTTCTACATTACTTATTTGGACTTCAGGTGAGAAATATATCAGAATATTCTGTCACTATCCTGAATACATGAATATAAATATCTATTATTTAAAAGCCTATCATGAAATTAAAATAAAATTGTTGACTCCGAACTCCCTCTGTCAAAATAATTAATAAATCTCTCATTGAATAATTTTAATAAACACCTACCAAACTTTTTTCTTTTTTTTTTTTATTTTTTTTTAACTAAACACTTCATTATATATGAATATATATACATATACGATTGACTTCGTAAGCAAGCTTTCACTCCCAACTTCACATCACTCCAAATCAATCAATTATTTTTTTTTGCTACTAACAAATTTCGTCAATATAATCCTCCTATTTTATATACATATATAGATATATGTGCGTACATGTACGCCCGCAGCGATATGCTAATAATTTTATTAAACACCCACCATACTTTTTCTTTTTTAACTATACACTTCATTATATATGTATATTAATACATATGCGATTGACTTCGTAAGCAAGCTTTTCCTTCCAATTTCACGTCACTCCAAATCAACCAATTTTTTTTTTCTGCCAACAACTTTTGTTAATATAATCCTCCCATTTTATATACATACATATATATATATATATATATGTATGTATATATACATGCGTGTACGCCCACAGCGATGCGCTACCATAGCCGCTTCTTTTTTTTTTTTTTTTTTTTGAAAACCTAAACCTCATATATACTCGCACTTATATGTTATACACACTAATCTACGATCCTTCTCATCAATAATCTAGGGAGAAAAGTAATAAATACTAACCTTTGAGATTCATCTTCACTCTTCACCAACATGTGCTGTCTTCATCTTTCTCTTCTTTTTATCTCTTTTAGTGCAGAATAAAATAAAACGTTAGCCTTAATCTTTCTTTCATTCATTCTTTTTTTATTTCTCAAATAGAATATAATAAAAACCTTAGCTGAACCAACCCCTATATATATATATATATAACTTCTTTAATCGTGTGCCACCATATCCACTTAAATTACAATGGACCTCTAATCATATCTCATCATAAAAATAATTCCTTAAAATAGCCAATGGTCTACACTTTTCCAAAAATAAATAAATTAATAATGTAAATATGATTTAAATAAACTCAACTAATTGTGTAATAAAAATATAATTCATAAATAATTAAAAATCCGGGTTATAACACCTTAGCCCATAGAGAGTGGATACTTAACGTTCCAAAAATCTTATCTTTGGTTCCTAATCATTGAGCTCCACTCCTTGGCCTGGAGTCTTATAGCTCCTTGGAGTTCTAGATCGGGGTACTTGTCCTAGTATCCTTGGTGAAGATCCCAAAAACTCATCATATTTAATTAGCTCTCTTACATGATTACAAGTTGAGAAGTACTCATGTATAAGATGTGAATGAGTTTGATCTTTCTCTTGGCTTGTGGTTGCATGTTCTTCATATTAAAAAGAAAATACCCAAATATAACTAATCTATTAAAAATTTAAAGTAATTGATTTACAATAAACTATCCATCCAAAATAACTAATCTAGATTTACAATAAACTATCCATCCAAAATAACTAATCTATCCTACAATTAAGCAGTAGAATAAAGGTAATTGGTTTACAATCTTTGATTTGGGATATTTATAGAATATTTATAATTTTATTATGTTACTACTCCCCTTCAAGTTGGAGCATGAAGGTCCATAATGCCCAATTTGGAAGATAGATGCTAGAAAGGATTAATATCAAGAGCTTTTGTAAAAATATCAGCTGGTTACATTTTGGTTGGAACATGATGTAAGGTCAAAAATCCATTGTGGTATTTTGACGAACAAGATGGCAATCGATTTCAATGTGCTTACTTCGGTTATGACGTTGCATAGGACATGGATGAGGAACGGCAAGATCACGAAGTAAGGCCTTGAGCCAAAGTAGCTCGCAGGTAGTGGAGGCCATAGCGATATTTGGCTTTCGCAAAGAAGGGAGAAACCACACTTTGTTTTGTTATGTGCTAAGAGATTGGACTATTGCCTAGTGTAATGAAGAAATCCATAGTGGATCGACATGTCGTAGGGCAACTGGCCCAGACAAAATCAGAAAAAGTAAAGACCTAAAAATCACATGAAAAGGGAATAGAAGACCATGACTAGGAGTGTCTTTAAGGTACCATAGAATGTAAATAGCAGTATCAGAATGAGTAGTCTGTGGTGTATGCATAAATTGACTGAGGACGTTGACTGAGAATGTGATGTCCAGTTAAGAAATAGTGAGATAAATAATTCGGCGGCAAATGATAGCATCAGGTAATGAGGCACCATCGTTATTGGAATGTTTGAGATATTGCTCCATAGAGAATGAAGTAGGACAACATTCTAGTTGCCCAGAGTCGGCAAGAATGTTAAGGGTGTATTTCCTTTAACTAATGAAGATGCCAATAAGAGAGTACGCAACTTCAATGCTAAGAAAATATTTGAGGGTACCAAGGTCTTTGATGCAGAATTGACTAGTGAGAAACTTTTTAACTAAAGTGATAGTCTTCATTGTTTCCAGCAATAATCAAATCATCAACATAGATGAGAATGGCAGTGAAAGTATTTGCCTGAGTACATGTGAAAAGGGAATGATCTGCTTGAAATTGAAAAAAACCTGCAGATGTTAGTACAAATGATGATTTTGCATACCAATTACGGGAGGCTTGTTTGAGACTATATAATGATTTCTATAAACAAAAAACACGCTTCTCCCCTTTACTACCATACATGTAAACTTCTTCATGTAGGTCACCATGTAAAAAGTCATTATGGACAGCAAGAAGGCACTAAAGAGTCACTAGTTTATCGATTGGAGCAAAGGTGTATATCAATCCAAACTCTATATAATTAGATTAAATGATATAATGATTTTTAATTTGTGATTTTAATTTAAATATATTTTATTTTGAAGTTGAACTCAAATGAATTTAGAATTAAGTCAAATTCAAGTCAACTTTGAATAACTTAGTTTATCTTATAGTCCTAAACATAGTTTCAATGCTTTTCCAAGATTGCATCCATAATAATATTTATATAAACTTAGCTATTCTAGGATAGAAATTAAAAAAAAAAAAAGACCATATGTAAGACACTCCCAAGCCTATTTTGGTAATTATCCTTACACTATAGCTTTATTTCATTCGTTTCAATAAAATTTCATTTCAAGTAATTCAAAACAATCGATGTCAACCGCTCATTTAAATTTTTAAATGTTGGAGTTGACTTGACTAGATTTTCACGCATGAATGTTTTAAACCTTTTTTTTTTTTACTTACGAGGGTTAAATATCTACTTATCCCTTAAACTATTAATTTTTTTTTTTTACTTACCCCTTTAACTACCAATTGAACTCTCTTCTCCCTTCAACTATCATTTTCTTTTTTACTAAGGACAAATCATGTTTTCCATCCAATATTTGTGACAAAAACTGTTAACTTTTTTTTTTTTAACTAATGAAAAAAAAAACGGACGTAATATAGACGTTTCATAAACTTAAAGCAACTAAGGGTTTTTAATTTATTGATCAAAGCAAACTTTTACCAGTCAAACCAAATATTTCGAAAGGGATTCAAAGTAAACTTATACTGGTCAACTCCATTGTGGGATCTTGATGATTGGTAGAAGAAACTTATAATCTTCTAATTGGTTTAGCAAAGCAAACTTATGCCGGTCAAAGCAAACCTATAACCTTTTTAATTGGTTTAGCAACTTGGGGACCTTTTTTATTTTAAATAAGTTGGGGTTTTTTAGTTCAGTCACCATTTTTCAACTCTATTGTGGATCTGAAGGGTTTTCATCAATAAAGCTAGGGTTTCAAAAACGGCATGGATCTTGAGGGCTCCCATCGGAAGAAAACCGACTTGAAAGTATCTAGTAACACATTTTTATTTCAAAAAAACCCACTTTTCGGGATTGATGGGGCTGTAATTGAATTATTTTACACTGTAATCGACCTACTTTATATATAATAATAATCTTACCGGTTTGATTTAATAACGGTGATAATAATGGTTTTCATTTAATTAGAGACATTAACACACGTGATATATGTGTAAGTCGGCATGTGACAAAAAAGATTCGAATAAAAGCTACTGGCTTATTTTTTTAATTGCATAGGCATCGCATAAATTTTTTTTTTTTTGTTTTGGTAAACAAACAAATTGTAAACATCACCTGTAAAAATAATGCGATGCACACGCAATCAAAAAATAAGCCATTAGCTTTTGTGCCAATTTTTTTTTTTTTATCACAGGCTGACTTGCACATCCCGTGTGCGTTTCTAATTGATAGTAAGGGAAAACCACCTATATGAATAGTACATACAGGGTAAAATTAATTGTGTATTAGGCTGCATTGCTAAGGAATTAATTCATTGCAGTTGGTCCCACTTTGAAGAAAGTTCCCACGTTAAAGAAAAAAATTCACTTTGTAATAGGTTCCTACTTGAAATTATTCACACCTCTATGATTTTTTTCTCCTAAAGCAAAAGTTTGATGTTAATTTTATTTTAGTTTTGGTAACTATCCACGGCAAGGAAAAAAAGACAATTTAAAAATTGTCAATAGGAAAAACAATTGTGAATGAGAATCTATCGATTCCTAGTTTTGATCTAAGAATCTATGCTCACGACCTTACTAATTTAGGCTTTTCAAATTTTTAGTAGAAACTGTGCCACAATTGGTCCGGTTCTATGTGTTTGCATGTCTTAGTTTTGTTTGTTCAATACTAACAACATAAATTTTTTTTTTTTTTTTGCTTGTTGGTCTTATTTGGTCAATACAAATGTGTTATTTAATTCTCTGCTTGTTTATTTATGTTATAATTTTACAGATTCCACATTAGAGTATTTTATAATTAAGTTGAATCAAGGTGGAAATTTACTTAAGGAAAATATGGTAGAGCATTACATCAATGGTACAGTGAACTACTTTGATTATTGCGATAATGATAGGATTTCTAGAACTAAGTTACAAGCAATGTGTAAAGAAAGTTAGTTATGTGGAAGAATTATCTTTGTACTATAAGGTTTGTGGTTCAGATGGAAATGGGCTTTTAAGAATATCCAAACAGATGGTGATATTATAAACATGGTTCAATTCCTTAATAATGATTTGCTGGTGTTGTATTCAATTGAAAGTTTCACTGAACAGAATAAATTTGTGGAAGTTGATGTCACCAATTGGGTATGGGATTGTGGAATATTTTCTCAAGATAATTATACTTTTGTAGATTTGGCAACTCACATATCTTCCACCAATGGATCACTTATCGCTAGTGAATCATGTGACACCAGTGAACCACATCCTACCAATCAACCACCACCCGTCTCTTGCCAAAATGCACCACCTTTTACTAGAAGAAAAAGACAACTTAACAATGAATCTGATTCAAAATCTGATTTTGATTGTGAGGCTTTTATAGACAGTGATTATGTTCTCAGTGAAGATGATGATGCCTGTTTGATGCCAATTTGGTTACAGAAATAGAATGGATTTGTATGAGGGAGAAAAGGGTTCCTCAAAGTGATAACCCCCGCGACTGTTTGTCTGTTTCCTCAAATGGTTTCTTGACTTGTGACTCAGGTTCTGATGAAAACAAGAATGAAAACCAAAGTTTAGGAAATATAGGCTTGTAGCAGAGGCTCATTAATGCAATCATGAACTTGATGCCTTGTGTTGAACACAGACATTGTGTTAGACATTTATACAGCAATATGAAAAGAGCTAGACATACAGGGCAAATAGTTAAAGAGATGTTGTGGAGTCTTGCTAGAGCTACCTATATGGGAAGGTTTAAAAGCATAATGGAAGAGTTTAAGAAAGAAAATGGTGCAGCATTCATATGGCTTGCTAAGTATGAAGCCCACTACTGGTCTAGATTTCATTTTAGTAACACTCCCAAATATGACTTGCTTTTGAACAGTCTATTTGAGTCTTTTAATGCTGTCATACTAGATGCTAGGGACAAACCAATAATAACCATGCAGAGAGGATTAGGATTTATTTGATAAGGCATTTAGTGATAAAAAAGACTTTTGTTGAGAAGTGGCGTGGTCAAATAGGTCCAAAAATAGTGAAGTTATTTGACAAAAACATTGCACTATGCAATGATTATGTTATTGTCATAACTGGGGACAACCAATTTGAAGTTAAGGGTTTTCTAGGAGTAACTTCTGCATAAGATGAATGCCCAAACATGCTCTTGTAGAAGATGAGATTTGATAGGTATTCTTTTTTTTATTTTTAGCTATAGGAATTTGTTTCCATTTTTCAATTATAAGATGATGTTTTCAGTTACTTATGCACATGAGTGTCATTAAATGTTTGACAGATATCTCTTGTGCACATGCGCTTGTTGTCTTTTGGGAATCAAAAAAGAAAGTTGAAGGCATTGTGCGTCACTACTACTAGAAGCAAACATACATCAACGCTTATAAACATGTGATGTACCCCATGAATGAAATGGATATGTGGGAGAAGACTGATAAACCACCAATTCAGCCACCACATTACGTTAGGAAGTCTAGGAGGCCTAAGAAATGTAGAAGAAGGGAAGTAGATGAGCCACCACCTGCTAAGAATGGACCCAAGAAAATGAAGAGGTGTTTTAAGAAATTGAGTTGTAGAAGATGTAGGGGAAAGGGGCACAATGTGAGGACTTACGCATCTGGTTTGGAAGCACCTCGATCTAAAGAAAAACAATGTAGTCAAGTAATCAGCTATTATGCCTTTTTTTTTTTTTTCTCTCCTTGCGGTACTACTATGGCAAGATAGTTATGCGATGTTTTTACTTCTACCGTTATGGTTGAACCTATGGATGGCTATTGATATCTTTTTTTTTTTTCTTATGGTATTGCTATGACAATATAATTATTGTCATTTTTTTGGTTTCTTATTTTTTTCTATGTTTTGTTTTTTTTTTTCTAGTTGTGATAATTGAGAATTTTGTCAATAATTGTTTCTCGAAATGAGCTTAGAGAAGTCAAACACTTTGAGTTTGAACTTAAGATTGTTGTTCAATTAAGTTTTCGTTCTAATTCAATATAGATATTTAATCCAAAATACCCTCCTTTTGAACAGTATTGAACTAATAGAAGAGAAAAAAAATTATCCTTAGTAAGAAGGAAAATGATAGTTGAAGGAGGAAGAGAGATCAATTGATAGATGAATGGGGAAGTAAAAAA
>QLOD02184614.1:0-10533 GCA_003260245.2 Sideroxylon spinosum
CCTGAGAGAGAATTTTTAGTTATTACTTTTCTGACTTAGCGATCCCTGTCCTTCTCCTTAGTTTCTAAACTCCTAGAATGGCTTACCAAAACACAATCTTTGCAATTCAATCAAACTCCCAACTCTAGACGTTCTTACAAAATGGGTTTTGTTTGTGAAAAGAAACGTGTATATCAGGATAATGTGATAAGGAATGGTTGAATAGAATCCAGGCTGAATGTAAGCCAACTGCTATTGGGCAGAATATGACTCGCTTGCCCCTTGTAATGACATTCCAAGTTATAGAAATCAAATTCTGCTCTCTACTCAGGCAGTAACTACATTTTCTTATCTCCAAAACCAACACACACGAAGTTCTAATCCATTCATTGTTCTGGCCAACACCTAGCGAGAAATAACAGATCCTGTCTACTCATAGTATGACAAGAAAATCCAAAAAATGAAACAATTATTCATCCACCTAGCAAAAAACCCTTGTCAAAAAAAAAAAAATAAATAAATAAACAAAGTAATGAGCAAATAAATCAAATGTTCTAATAACAATAACAATGAAGACATAGAAATTGAAAATCCACAACAAAAGAACTGGTACCTAAATGAGAACCAACAGTGTTAGGATGATTTGAGGAGCTATCAATGGGCATATACAAAAATCAGATTTCTGGTACTCTCCAACGTTCTCAAGCAATTTAATGCATTTTTCCTGCTTGAGTTTATTTAGCTCAATGCTAACTTATCCCAAGTGTAGGAGACAAGTGTAGCAAAATAAACAGATTTGAGTTCAGGTCGAATCCACAGAAAGTTAGATTCAATTTCTTGATTTTAAGTGATGACTTATGGCTACACTTGTTATTAGATTAATTTTAATCACTTTAGGTGGTTAAAAAGAAGGGAAAATCCAAATTTTAGTTGGCTTGAGTGATTTGGTTTGGATTAAGATTAATTAAAAAAATAAAGTAAAAGAAATAAAAATAAAAATACAGTATTTAAAGACAATAAAATAAGGACAAAAATTAAAATGCTAGAATGTAAAGAACAGTATTTAAATGCGATATTGAAAGTGCTTAGAAAATGAAAAAACTTGACTCCAAACCAATTCCAATGATAGTGTATTGGTAAGGAAGTTTGGGCATGCTATTTACCTCGGTCTAATTACCTATCCCTAGTGGTAAATTGCAATAAAATTTATTGAGATGGAAGTGTGACTTTATTAGGATTAGAGATGAAAAGCTTGTCTTAACAAGACATGGAATCAGTGTTTAGGGATTTCAAGAAACAAGTTCATGAATCACTAACCGATTATAACATTGCTAGGAGATTGCAAATGAAAAATCCCTATCAAGTCTTTTCCATACGATCAACCTTATGATATATAGTTTAAGATCATAACATGCTCAACCTCCCTATCTCAATTAACTATTTTCATAGGTTTGGAGCCAATGGGGAAGCCTAGCCTACTACCATATTACGACTACCACTCAAATGAATAATACACGAATAAAATTTAATTCCCATTGAAATAAAACTTAATCTACCACAATAAATTTAAAGTGCGATATTGAAAACTAATCTAAAAAAGAGGACGGGGATGAAAGGGATGAGAGAAGACGATGAACAAATTTAATTAAAAACCTATCGCTTGCAATATTGAATTACAAGGTTAAAACACATCAAAATCTTCCAAATATTCTTCCAAATATTTCATAAAACTCAAACTAAGTCTAAAGAAATTTAGGAGAAGCAAAGAAAAAGAGAGCAGAATTTTGTTTAGGTCTTCGCACATTTTACCAATGTTGGAATTCTCCTCTGTTTTCAGCAGACTAGGGTTTAAATGGATTCAGAACTAAGGTTACAACTACTGGGCTTCATAGCCACGCATGGGCTTGCCTAGCTGGGAGCTGGTCCCGTATAAGTGTTGGCAGACATGGGCCCACATAGGTGCTGGACTGGGTAGATTTCTGGGACAACATTGGAGTAATTTTTTAGGCTTCAAGATGACAGAATCTGAATATGGCTTCAACAAAAACTTTTTATCTCTTCAAGTATTCTTTCCAATGCAAAAGGAATCGCATTAATCCAAATTTTGAGTAAAAAGTTATGATTGAAAAACCAAAGGGGTGTCGTTTTGGCTTCTTTGTTGGTAGCAATCTGGAGTGAACTATGGTTGAAATTTTAACCTTTCGAACAGATGAATTTGAAGATGTCTTCAGCCGAAAAGTTGTATATAGTCGAGTCCTCTTTCCAATAACATATGGCACGAGTCAAATTGACCTCTGTAGACAATGTTATGACTAAAAAATTGAAGAGGTGTTGTGCTAGACTACTTTGTTCTTCTTGGTAGCCATGATAATTGATAATTTTCATTGAGATGGCCCTTGGGAGGTCTAGAAGACATGGTAGCCTTTCTTTTCCGTGTTTTAGCACCTGAAACACACAAATGACATTTAATCACAAGAGTGAGATAATTAAACTAAGATCGGGTATTTTAATAAGTAAACACACGTAATTGGCATGTCTAAAAGATAAAAAATCATATAATATCGCATGCCAATCACACTCCCCAACAAACATCTTGCTACTCTCTAGCAAGAATATCAAGAAATATATCTCAATGAAATCCCCACGATTTTGGTGTAAGGGTTTTCTTATGCTTTTGCCCACAATGTTGATAACAAAAGTTGAATCAAAGTTTTAAAGAGGCTTATACTTAAAAAATATGATTATGATTGAGCAGCTGTTCAACTATCCACATGCAAGTGTGTCTTCATTTAGAGCAAAATTCAAACCAATCATGCATTTGTGCTTCCTAAAAGCTTTGACTACAAATCTCACAAGGGGTTTCACTCTTCATAAAAATTGAAGCTCATAGTTCACGCATAGAATGCATCATTGGTGGAGTAATTGTCATTCAAGTGCAATCTAGATGCAACTCCAAATCCAAAAACTATTTAAACAATGAAAGGTTAAATTTGGCATAGCTCCATGAAAGAATAGTTCACAAATAGGATAATCTGAGCATGATAAGAAAAAAAATTCAAGAAACCTCAAGCCTAAATTTATCTTCCCAAAGATATTCTAGGTCTTTCTTTTGGTTATAATGGGGCTGAGGGGTTAAATGGTTGCCAACAACCCTTTTTCCTCAAGAACATAACCTTTTTTTTTTTTTTAACATTTCCCAAGCCAAACATTCAATAGCCAATTCTTTTTAATACTCATCCTCATTTTACATTCTCATGAAGATACATTTGATCACTTTATAAGGATGACTCCAAGATATTTTTTTTTTTTCTTTTCACTCTCTTTTTTTTTTTTATTTTATCACATTTCAAGTGGGATGCTTTTCTCTATTTTAAAAGACCTAACTACCATTGAATTTTTTTCTTCCAAGACACTTGGGTAAGGCAATAGATGTTTCTTTTCAAGGGTTTGGGAGAATTTTGTGGCTATTCAAAAGAACTATCATTTTTGTTTTCAAGACACAACTTGGCTTCTAAGGATAATGTAAACAAATGATAGTCATAAAGGCTCAACTTTTCAAACATGGCCTAGTTTCATTTCTAAGGGTTAACTTAGCTAAATAAGAGGCTCAAATGTGAACCCATGAATAAATTAATGGAGTTACTCAAAGAAATGACAATGAATAAATTATATAAGAGTAAATGTACATACCCTCTCAATGAAAGCTCAAAGTTGCTTGAAATCTCACATGGTAAAAGTATCCACTATAGCTAGGGTCATGCATGCATATTTAGGTTGAAATAAGCTCTTAAAAAACATATACCATTATGGACTTAGTGAAATTGGCTCAATCAAAACATTTTCTCGTTTTTCTAAGCTGTCAAAGAAACAAAGATGCAATTTTTTATTTTTTTGTTTATATCAAAATAAGGGCAACATTCAATACAACACCTCAGCGACCTTTTTTGAAAAGTTAAAATAAGAAAAAAAAAAACAAAAATTCTCTATCTCCCCCTAACTAAAACATAGCATTGTCCCCAATACTTTTACATTTAAGGAACAAAGAAATGGAATATGGGAAATCATACCTGAATGTAGCGGGGAGAAATATAGGAACACATGAAAACACTAAAAAAAGAAAGAAAGAAAAAAATAATTAAAGAAAAAGGAAAAAATGGAAAATAATGTACAAGAAAATCACACCCGAAGTTATTCGAATGGGGGCGGGTCAGTCAAATCCACGAATTCAATTTCAACCACAAAATTTTCAAAATAAGGCTTAAGACGGTGGCTATTCACCTTAAAAACATGATCATTTTGGGGATTTTCAATCCCAATTACCCCAAAATCAGAAATAAACCTAATAATGTAAGATCCGGTCCACCTGGACTTTAACTTGCCTGGAAACAGATGAAGACGAGAATTGTATAACAAAACCTTCTGACCCAAGTGAAAGGGCTTCCTGTGGATGTGCTTATCGTGCAATTTTTTCATTTTGTCCTTAGCAATCCTCCAACTTAATCGTTTGGACCTTACGATGATTGGCCACATCTTCGAAATTCTCATTAAATTGTCGAACGGCCCAATATGCACGGTGCTCAATTTCAACAAGCAAATGGCACGGCTTTTCATAGACAAGCCCATATGGTGACATGCCCAAAATAGTTTTATAGGCCATTTGATAGGCCCACAATGCATCACTTAGATGGCTAGACCAATCCTTGCGAGAAGAGTTTGCCGTCTTTTCCAAAATGGTCTTTACCTTCCTATTTGTCAATTCAACTTGGCCACTAGTTTGTGGATGGTATGTAGTACCTTCTTTGTGCATAATCCCAAACCGTTTCAGTAAAATACCCACAGGCTTATTACAAAAATGTTTTCCCTTATCACTAATGATGGCCCCAGGCATTCCAAAGCGGGAAAAGATGTGTTCTTTTAAGAATTTGACTACGACTCGATGATCATTAGTTCGGGAGGCAATGGCCTCCACCCATTTAGGCACGTAGTCAATGGCCACAAAAATGAATTGATAACCAAATGAAGTTGGAACGGACCCATAAAATCAATACCCCAACAATCAAAAAGTTCAAGCACTAAAATGGGATTTAGGGGCATCATGTTCCTTCTAGTTAAGGTCCTTAACCTTTGACATCTATCACAAATAACGTAAAATGAGTGTGCATCTCTGAACATAGTTGGCCAATAAAATCCGCTTTGCAAAATTTTAGCAGTTGTTTTCTTTACAGAAAAGTGGCCTCCACATGTTAGACTGTGACAGAATTTAAGCACACTATCAATTTCATCATCCGAAATAGAACGCCTTATAATTTAGTCAAGACAATATTTAAATAAGTAAGAGTCATCCGAGAAAAAAGGAGCGCACATTGCCCAAGAATTTTTACCGGTCCAATTTGGACCATTCAAAAGGTATTTACCCAGTAGCAAGGTAATTTGCAATGTCTGCAAACCATGGTGAAGTAATAGTGGACAGATGAAAAAAATGCTCATCAGGAAAAGTCTTATTTATGGCAAGGTCAATACAGATAAGGTCTTGTTTAGGAAGTCGAGACAAATGATCAATTATGAAATTTTGTACTCCCTTTTTGTCACGAATTTCAATGTCAAATTCCTGGAGTAGGAGGATCCATTGGATCAATCGAGGCTTAGTCTCTTGTTTGGTGAGCAAATATTTTAAGGCAGCATGATCGTGAAAATGATGACATGAGACCCAACCAAATATCAATGAAACTTGTCGATGGCAAAGACCATTGCCAGAAGTTCCTTCTCAGTGATTGTACAATTTAATTGGGCCTCATTCAATGTTTTACTGGCATAATAGATCACATGCGGTTTTTTATCTTTCCTTTGCCCCAATACTGCCACTACCGCATAATCACTAGCATCACACATGAGTTCAAATGGTAGGGACCAATCAGGTGCTTACATAATAGGTGTAGTGGTTAATTTATGTTTTAACGTATTGAAAGCCTCCTCACATTGTGCAATCCACTCAAAATGTACATTGTTTCCTAGAAGATTGCAAAGAGGTTTGGCCAACACACTGAATGAATTGATGAATTACTGGTAAAACCCAACATAATCAAGGAAAGAGCAGATGTCCTTGACATTTCTCGGGGTGGGTAATTTTTGAATTGACTCAACCTTAGCTTTGTGGATCTCAATCCCTTATGAAGACACAATATGCCAAGCACAATCCCTTGTGTCACCATAAAGTGACACTTTTTCCAATTAAGCACAAGATTCCTATCCTCACAATGTTTAAGAACCTTTTTCAAGATGTTGGAGGCAAGTTTCAAAGGAATCCGCGTAAACTGAAAAGTCGTCCATGAAGACTTCAAGGTATTTCTTAGCCATATCACTAAAGATGCTAATCATGAAGTGCTAAAAAGTCGCTGGTGCATTATAAAGCCCAAATAGCATCTTTTTGTAAGCGAAAGTTCCAAACGGGCAAGTGAAAGTGGCCTTTTCTTGATCCTCAAGAGCCACCTCAATTTGGTTATAACCCGAATATCCATCTAAGAAACGATAGTAGTCTTTGCCTACTACTCTTTCTAAGATTAGTTCAAGGAAAGGGAGTGGGAAATGGTCTTTCTTTGTGACTGCATTGAGTCTTCTATAATCAATACACATCTGCCACCTAGTTTCGATGCGCATCGGTTCCAATTCATTATGCTCATTAACTATTACAGTCACTCCAGGCTTTTTAGGGACAACTTGTTTTGGGTTAACCTATTTAGATTCTGCAATTGGGTAAATCATCTTTGCATCAAGAAGTTTTTGGACTTTTCCTCTCACTACCTCCTTACGGGATTAAGGCGTCTTTGCATTTGCCTCACATTTTTAGCCTCTTCCTCAAGGTATATGTGGTGAGTGCAGACAAGAGGACTTATCCCCTTTATGTTAGCTATAGTCCAACCTAAGGCATGTTTGTGAAGGTTTAGGACTTGAACAAGTATTTCTTCTTGGTCTATAGTCAATGTGGAAGTTATGATCACAGGGTATGAATCATCTTTCCCCAGAAAAGTGTACTTGAGATCACTGGGTAATGGCTTTCCTTTTGGCTTTAGAGATTTGCTGAAAGAAGACTCAACTTTTTCTTTGGAAGGGGTTAAAGGTTCAAAATTTGGGGTATACTGACCCATAGATAAGATTTGCGCCGGTTCTAACCAAGCTAGAATTTCCTTCAAACTCTCATGATTGACCTCATCAAGGTCATCACTCCCTACATTGTGCATTAGGGCCCTCTGCAAAGGATCCTGAATTATTTCCTTTTCTACATACTCTTCCATAAGAGTGTGGACTAAGGCTTGGTTTGGCATCTCTCGCTAAAAGCTAGCTAATTTTTTTGTCTTTTTCTAAAATTACCAAATTTACCCTTTTACATTTTAATCTTTTTTTGACCCTTCAAGGGTAAAAATGTCAAATTAATAAAAAACTAAAAAACTAGCTACTAAAAAGCTAACTTTTTTTTCTTCCCAAACACAACAAAAGCTAGCTTTTTAGTAACTAGTTAGTAACCAGCTACAAAAAAACTAGCTTTTTTTCCTCCCAAACCAAGCCTAAGTCAACCTCCCTTACATCTTCATATTCATCAGGTTTTTTAGACACATTGAAAATATTCATCTCCATGCTCATGTTCCCAAATGATAATTTCATGAGACCAGCCCTGCTATTGATTATAGCATTTGAGATTGCAAGAAATGGTCTCCCAAAGGATAATTGGGATGAAGGCATTACGGCTGTGAACAGGCTGAGTGTTGAGGACAATGAAATCTACCGAAAAATAAAATTTGTCCACTTAGACAAGAACATCTTCTACAATTACCCGTGGGATTTTAATGGACCTATCAGCTAACGGGAGAGTGACCCGTATGGATTTGAGCTCAGCATGACCCAACTGTTCATAAACAGCATAGGGTAACAGATTCACGCTGGCACCCAAATCAAGTAAAGCTTGGTTAACCCTTTGGTTCCCTATGGTGCAAGAGATGGCAGGAAGACCTGGGTCCTTGTATTTGGGAGGGGTCTTGGGTTGGAAGATTGCACTCATTTGTTTAGTAAGGAATGCTTTCTCTTTTACATTAAGTCTCCTTTGACTATGCATAGTTCCTTGGGAACTTAGCATAGATTTGCACTTGCTTAATAACATCCAAGAGTGGGATATTAATTTTGACTTGCTTAAACAAGTCAAATATCTCATAATTTTGACGGTTGTTTTGGTCTTATACGATCTGTGTGGGAATGGTGCATGTTTAACCACTATTAGTTCAACCTTCTTTCCATTCAAGTCTTTCTCACTCTCCATCACCTTATTTTCCCAATATCATGTTCATTTTCCACAGAATTCTTATGTGAAGAGATGGATTTATCAATGATTTTTTCACCTCTCAAAGTGCTTATGGCTTGAACTTGTGCGTGAGTGGTGTTAGAACCAGAAGATGACTCACAATGATTGACTTGGCCTTTAGGGTTTGGCACAGTTTGAGATGGAAACTTTCTTTTCTCGACTGCGATCATAGCATGGTTCAACTCGGTGAGTTGACTTCAAATGTCATCAAGTGATCGGTTGGTTTGGTCCTGGTATCTAGTAGTATGGGCATTAATTCCACTTTGAGTCCGCATGAATTGTGGAAGAGTATCCTCAAGGGATCTCTTGTGTGGTGCTTGGTATGCAGGAGGTGATGGATTGTGCATTGGTGGGAGTAAAGCAGGTTAAGGTACAGAAGGAACTTCATTCCTCCATCCAAAGTTAGGATGATTTCTCCAACCAGAGTTATGGATCTCTAAATAGGTGTTTTCCCCTAGATTCTGGTTTTGGTAAGACTTTTTAAAATTGTTAGGATTTGTAGTTTGGCCATACATGACCTTTTTGTATACGGGAGGAGTAAAACACTCATCTGTGCAATGCCCAGTAGTCTCACAAATCGCACAATTGGATTCCAACTTATGCTCATTTATTGCATTCACTTTTTCAACGTCGAGAGACTCTACTTTTCTAGCCAAAGAAGCAAGTTTAGCTTGGAGGTCTAGTCTTTTTGAGATAGAATTTACCACTTGATGGTGATGCTCCCCTAAGTACTTCAAGCGTTGGGATGGGTGTTTCCCATTGCCTGGTGTTTTCTGCTAATTGGTTAAAAAATTCAAATGCCTTATCTGGCTTCTTCTCATAGAATTCACCATTGCACATTGTGGTGACAAGTTACTTGAAACTAGGTGTTAGTGAGTCAAAGAAGAAACTCACCAAACTCCAAACCTCAAAACCATGGTTGGACATAGGTTGGTCAAGTCCTCAAGTCTCTCCCGAGCTTGATAGAAACTCTCATTGGACATGCAAGTGAAATTCATCATTTGGCGTTGCAATGCCGCCTTCCTATAGGCTGGGGAAAGTTTTTTAGGAAAGCATTTTGCATCTCACGCCAAGTCCCTATTGACATAGGTCTCAAAGAATTAAGCCATATTTTAGCTTTATCATTTAGGGAAAATGGGAATAATTTAAGTTAGACAGATTTTTCATTGCAATTTCGTTCCATAGAAGTCCCACATACCTCTTTAAATTCTATAATGTGTAGGTACGGATTCTCGGAATCCATACCATGGAAAATTGGAAGCAATTGAATCATTCCGAGCTTAAGATGGAAAACTTGTTGGTTGAGAGGCAAACGACACAAGATGGGATACTTTGCCTCTTAGGGTAGAGATGATCTCTACGAGTGCGATGCACAGATGGGTCGTGGTAACGGGGTCCATCACTATTAACACTATCCTTCTCCTCAGCCAGATTACCTAATGGTAGATCGGGTGGTGGTAAAGCCATGATGATGTGAAAAGAATAAAATGAATGCACTTAATTTTTTTTTTTTTTGAAGAAAAATAGAAGAAAACAATAATAAAATAACTAAAAAAAGAAAAAAAAAGAAAAATTGTTCAAAAATTAACCTTGTTAACAAGTTAACCCGAGTTCTACACCGTTACCCTACTAACTACCTGGAAACGGCACCAAAATTGCTTGCTTATCCCAAGTACAGGAGTTAAGTGTAGCAAAATAAACAGGTTTGAGTCTGGGTCAAGTCCATAGAGAGTTAGATTCAATTTTCTTGATTTTAGGTGATGACTTAAGGTGACACTTATTATTAGGATAATTTTAATCACTTTAGCTGGTTAAAAAGAAGAGAAAATCCAAGAGATTTGGTTTGGATTAAGATTAATTAAAAAAATAAAGTAAAAGAAATAAAAATAAAAGTGCAGTATCTAAAGACAATAAAATAAGGACAAAAATTAAAAGGCTAGAATTTAAAGAACTGTGTTTAAATGCGATATTGAAAGTGCTTGGAATATGAAAAAACTTAACCCCAAACCAATTCCAATGATAGTATATTGGCAAGGAAGTTTGAGCAAGCTATTTATCTCAGCCTAATTACCTATCCCTAGTGGTAAAAGGCCAGAAGATTTAGCAATAAAATTTAATGAGATGGAAGTGTGACCTTATTGGGATTAGAGATGAAAAGCTCGTCCTAATAAGATATGGAATTAATGTTTAGGGATTTCAAAAAACAA